>JAXDDW010000276.1:142500-215386 GCA_034670385.1 Hoplostethus mediterraneus | reverse complement strand
CCTATAGAATTTTGCGATTCCACAAGACTCAGGACGACATTGATGATGTTACGTCACCAATATGGACACATTTAACGTGACGTCACATTGGTCACGTTTATGTATTTAATTGTAATTAACCATCTTAGTCTTAAACATCCTGTCTAGATGTACCTGCTCAGTCTGTCTGATATAAACAGCAGTATTTGTACAAATACACACAACAATGTATGTTTGTCACTTCACTGACATGACTGATGAAACCCTGTTACTAATCTCTCTGTAATGAAACCTTGTTGTGGTGAATGAGTCCAGCTAACAGCATGTTGGTGTGTTTCTGTCCAGCTGGACGCTCTACTATGAATCTGTCTGAGGAGAGAGAGGAGGGGGTCCCTACCTCTACAACCTCTCTGTCTGGGGAACATGACCGCCAGACCAAAGCTCAGAGGTAAGATGAGGATCTCTGACTGTCCATGACTGTTCTCCATCTCAGAGCTCAGCAGTGATATCATGACACCATCACTATCCAGAGTAAAAGGTCTGTCTGTGTTGTGTTGAAGCCCCGCCCACCAGGAGAGACCAGACTCCCCTGTACCCAGCTGTGTGTCCATGAAGAGTGACCGGTCTATTGATGTTCCTCTTGTCTTCAAAGATGGACACCACTCTACTGATCCAAGGCAAGAATTTAATGTGTTAATGATTTTAAAGAACAGCAGTGATCTGACAAAAGATGAGCTAGCATTAAAACATGTCATTTGAAGTATATTTTTCATAAATGTTTATCCAGGAACCATACATGACCATACATGCTTTTCATGCTTTTCTATCCTTTTTCCTACCATCGCCTGTTTTATCAATCTTGTGTTTGTAGCAACATCCACCAGGAGAGACCAGACTCCCCTGTACCCAGCTGTGTGTCCATGAAGAGTGACCGGTCTATGGGGGATCTTATGAACTTCAAAGATGGACACCACTCTACTGATCCAAGGCAAGAATTTAACCAGTTATTCATTTTAAAGGACAGAAGTTATCTGACTATTTACTATATTTTTACCCAGGAAGGTTTTACTGAACATACATATGTTACAGTGGGAAAGTGGTAAATGTGGACATTTCCCAGCAGGGCAGTAAATTTAGACATTTCCCAAGGTAAATCTGGTAATTCTGGACATCTCCCGGTTAATGTGAGTGGAAAACAAATAGCGCCAAGCTCTCTCAGTCCTACCATACAATTTGTTGTGGGGCTAACATGTCACGTGACCAAAATACCTCTTCGGATTGGCTTCTGTAGTAAACTGAGCTCTATGAGGCGCGGGAGATTCATTGAGTCCAACATCTGAAGGTAAAGTTGTAAAATGATCAAAACCCTGCGCAGATCAAGATGAACAAGAGGGACATCTTCACAGAGAGACTTGATCGTTCCTTACAAACAAAGATGGAAATACAGTGACAGTCAGTCGCGACACCTACAATGTAATGATAGCCTCGCTGACAAGGCTGCAGGAAGGACAGAAGCCAAAATCCAACCAAGAGTACAAATGGAAGCAAAGGTACTATCTGATCCACTATAACGGTGTGAAAACAATTTCCAGGAGAGGCTTGGACACAGAGCATTTATACCATGTTATCAATGACAGGACACGGGGGGGTACTGTGATGGATGAGGAGCTGCGTCAGTCTTATTGTCACTGTTGAGGTAACTGGCCTCTACCTGAACCTGTGTGAGGATCGCCAGCTTCAACACACAAAAGTCAGAAACAGTGTTATTGTAAAGCCTCTCGTATCCAATGTGATGAACTCACGTTGCCAGAGACATCTGAGGGCTTTTTTCCCACTAAACTGGTGCACATTGGTAGATAAGACATTGCTTTGTTGACAGCCCATGTATTAAACTTAGATATAGTTTGGCCAATAAATGAATGCCTGGTTGATTTTATTATAGTCCAATAGTAGATGCAGTAGCCTACACAACTCATTTCCATCCATATGAAAAAGATGTGGATGCCAAAACACGCTTGCCTCTCAAATAAATATTTGAAATGTGATTTTAAAGGACGTCGTGTAACAAAACTCCATGAGGCCAATAACCTGTTAACAAGGCTCTGCTACAACAAATACCTTTCGGTCGATACCCTGATGTGATTGAATTCATCAAAAGACCCTCAGGTGCAGAACTACAGCGTTGGACAGCGGCACATTGCGCAACATATTACAGAGATGAAGGAGATTTACCAGATTTACCTTGGGAAATGTCTACATTTACCACTTTGCCACATTTATCGTAACACAAACATTTTCATGCTTTTCTATCCTTTTTTCTACCATTACCTCTGTTTTAAATCCTGTGTTTGTATCAGGATCCACCAGGAGAGACCAGACTCCCCTGTACCCAGCTGTGTGTCCATGAAGAGTGACCGGTCTAAGGGTCTTCCTCCTCTTAACTTCAAAGATGGACACCACTCTACTGAGCCAAGGTAAGAATTGAACTCAGATGATTTTGTTATTATCTGACTCTACTGAGCAGAAGTAAGAAGTCATGAGGTCTAGAATTGGTCTGGTCCTTCAGACTCTATGTGTGTGTGTTGATATCTGGAGACCTCATACATCATGTGTTCTCCACAGAGTCCACCAGGAGAGGTCAGAGGTTCCCAGTGGTCAGTCTGCCCAGGAGAATCAATCAGACCTGGCCTCCATATTCATGGTGTGTAAATGTACAACAACACCTTTTACTTCAGCTACAAATGAAATGAAAAACAACCATTCTGGTCGTAATCGTCTCCATGCTGCATCTTTAGACCAGTGGGCTTTCAGTCTATGATGGATTTGATGTTGTGGTCCACACCTTTAGTATGAAAGGTTCATGTCTATATCATTCTGTTCCAGCTGCTGGAGGAGAACATTGTCACTTTTGTGAAGAACGAGCTGAAGAGGTTCCAGACGGTTCTGAGTCCAGATTACCCAGAATGCTTAGAGAGGCAGAGGGAGGATGAGGAGGAGGTAGACGGTGAGAAGGAAGAGCAGAGGAGGAACAGCAGAGATGCACTTCTGAAGATCACACTGCACTTCCTGAGGAGAATGAAGCAGGAGGAGCTGGCGGACTCTCTGCTGATCAGTAAGATGAGAGTTTCTCAAATGAGATCTATTCAATTACATATTGGAAGATCAATGACTAAAATCCACAGAGATCATTTGGTGAAATTATTGATTTGTTCATGTGGGTGTCAGACACATTAATAAAAAATAAAACCAGTTTTGTTGCCTTCCACATTGGACTGAACAGTCAGGACCTGATTGTCTGATGAGCTGAATAGTTACTGTGACGCGCTCCACCCCCCCTTTTTTCTTTTTCTGAATGGGGGCTCGTCCGGGATTTCTGTGGCTTACGTGCGTTTTAGTGTTGTAGTTGGCTAGGCTACGGTTGCGCACAGGGCCTGTGGGCTATTGTTTTTTTTTAGCTTTCGAGTTCATTAGGTTTGTTTCACGGCCCATGTGTGGCTGGTGTGATAGACGTGTGTGTCCTCTGGTAGTGTTGCCTGTGTCCTCGTTAGTTTGCGATAGCCCAGTTTGTTTTGGTGTATGCGTTTTGTGCGTACGATGGACTGCTGGCGTGTTATTTAGCACTTTGTTGTCAGCATTGTGTGGATGCCCTTCCGAGTTATTGGTTGAGCTGCTGTGAGGGAGTTGCCTAGTTGTGTTTTTTTGGTGTCCTTATTGTTGATTACTGCTGGCTGCTGTGTAAGATGGAGTTTGATCTAGATAGGTTTTGTAAGGAGCCTACTCTCGAACAGTTGGATAAGTGTACCAAAGATCAACTGAGATTGATTGCAGATAAATTGGAGATCTCTGTTGGAAAGCAGAGCAGTAAAACTGTGTTGAAGGATCAGCTGTTGGCAGTGTTAAAGGAGAAAGGGATGTTGGTTACGCTGCCGGCGGGCGAACCTACCTCCAATGTTGGGGGAGGGGGTTCGGCCAACCAGTTAAGGTTGATGGAGCTGGAGTTAGAGATGCGTCGGCTGGCTATCAAGGAGAAGGAATTTGATCATAACTTCAAGGTTAGGGCACTTGAGGAGGAGACTAAGGTTAAGGCTCTTGAGGAGGAAACTAAGGTTAGGACACTTGAGGAGGAGACTAGGTGCCTGTTGCGTCTGAAGGAGATGGGAGATGGAGGTTGGCGGTGCACTAGGCGATGTGAAACTCATGTCTCCACGTCCTGATTTTGATGTGAGCAGAAATATTCGTCTTGTTCCTGTCTTCCGTGAGAAGGACGTTGATAAATATTTCATTCTCTTTGAACGGGTTGCGAATACTGCTAAATGGCCTAGAGAGGTGTGGACACTCTTGCTCCAGTGCATGCTTACTGGTAAAGCCCAGGAGGCTTACGCAGCGTTGTCTCCTGAGCATAGCTTAGATTTTGAGCATGTTAAGGCCAGTATCCTACGGGCATATGAGCTGGTACCAGAAGCTTATCGCCAGACGTTCCGTAGGTATAGAAAGCAGGAGTCTCAGACATTTAGCGAGTTCGTTCGCGAAAAGGAGGTATTGTTTGACAGGTGGTGCTCATCACAAGGAGTTAAAACCTTTGAGGAGCTGAGGGCTTTGATGCTTTTGGAGGAGTTTAAAAATTGCTTGCCTGAAAGAGTTACCACCTATCTGAATGAGCATAAGGTCGCCAAACTGTCCGAAGCTGCGATCCTTGCTGATGAGTATGTTCTCACTCATAAGTCTGTGTTTGAGAAGTCAATGATACTGGCCCGATCCGGTGATAGCAGTTCAAGGGAACGTTCAGGTCATTTTGTGTTGCCTTCAAAGCCCAGCGTTTCTAGTGGTGCGGAAGGGAAGCCTACTAGGGAGAGCCTCATGTGTTTCTATAGAAGAGGGGGCATATTGTTGCTAACTGCAAAGGAAAAGAAGCCCAAGTCTGTTGCGTTGGTTAAGACGCCCAGGCTAGTGTCTGATGTGGCTTCTGTGCATAGGGACTCTGAGTTGCAGGTGTATACTCCATTTCTAATGGAGGGGTTTGTCTCCTTGAATGGGGGGGTAGTAGGGTTCCAGTGACCATTCTGAGGGATACTGCAGCATCGCAGTCCTTCATTTTGAGTAATGTGCTGCCCTTCTCTGAGGAGTCTGCTTTGGACTCTGGTGTCCTCGTGCAGGGGTTTGGGATGCGTTGTCTAGATGTGCCCTTGCATGTTCATCTCGAGTCTGACCTGGTTACGGGTCCAGTGATAGTGGGTGTGCGCCCATGTTTCCCCATGGAGGGGGTGTCGTTTATCTTGGGAAACGACCTGGCTGGTGGTAAGGTGTTGGTGAAGCCTGAGGTGATCCAGTGGTAACCGGGTACCTGGATAGTCTAGCTATGAATTATCCTGAGGTTTTTCTCTTGTGCTGTCACCCGCGCCATGTCAAGGCGTCAGATGTTGAGTGACGACGAGATTGATTTGTCTGACAGCTGTGCTGTTACTGGTGAGTTTGTGTTGCCTGTTCCACCTGGGCCCTGGGCCCTGGGCCCCCACCTGTGGTAGCGGAGGGTGTGGACAATAGCCCTGGTGTGTCTGTGGCGTCTGCTCCACCTCTGGTTGTTTCTGGGGCGCCTGTTTCACCTCAGTCTGTCTCTGTGGCGCCTGTCATGGAGAGTGAGGACGTTGAGTTGGGTCTTGGTAAGCTGTCTATGGCCCGTGATCAGCTTATATGTGCGCGGAGAGAGACTCCTGACTTGTCACAGCTGTTTGAGAGTGCTGTGTCAGTGGATGAGATCGAGTCTGTGCCTGGTGGGTTTTTCGTTAATGATGGGGTGCTCATGCGGAAATGGACTCCCCATGCATCGCCAGATGATGACTGGTGCGTTGTAACGCAGGTTGTGGTTCCGTTAGCATATCACAGTGAGTTACTGAGTTTGGCGCATGATCATCAGCTTGCTGGCCACCTCGATGTGACTAAAACCTATGACCGGGTGCTGCGTCACTACTTCTGGCCCGGCCTGAAGAGGGATGTTGCGCAGCACTGTAGATCATGCCATGTGTGTCAGGTTGCTGGTAAACCAAACCAGGCGATTCCACCGGCCCCGCTGTACCCAATCCCAGCTGTAGGGGAGCCTTTCAAACGGGTTATTGTGGACTGCGTTGGCCCACTGCCCCGTAGTAAGTCTGGAAATAGGTTTTTGTTGACTGTAATGCGCAACCACACGTTTTCCCGAGGCTATACCACTGCGTAAAATCACCGCTCCTACTGTGGTTAGAGCTCTGATCAAGTTATTTTCTGTGTTCGGGTTGCCTAAGGTTATCCAGACCGATCAAGGTACGAACTTCATGTCTCAGTTGTTTGCTCAAGTTCTCAAGCAGCTCGCAATAGATCATTGTCACTCTAGTGCATTCCACCCTGAGTCACAGGGGGCGCTTGAGTGTTTTCATGCTACGCTTAAGTCTATGCTGCGTGCGTACTGCTTGGAATTTGAAAAAGACTGGGATGATGGAGTTCCCTTGATGATGTTTGCAGTAAGAGAGGTTGTGCAAGAGTCTTTAGGATTTAGTCCTTCTGAGCTTGTCTTTGCCCATTCAGTGCGTGGCCCGTTAAAACTCCTTAGGGAAAGTGGTTGGGTGAAGGTGAGCCTCAGAACCTGTTGGATTTTGTGTGTAGTTTTCGTCATAGGCTACGGCGTGCTTGTGAGTTGGCAAAAGACAACCTGGGTGCGGCCCAGAGGAAGATGAAGGGCTGGTATGATCGTAAGGCTGAGGGCAGAGCTTTCTCGCCAGGTGACAAAGTGCTGGTTTTGTTGCCAATACCTGGTTCTAGTTTGCAGGCTCGCTTCAGTGGTCCTTACTATGTCCAGAAGAAAGTAGGTGACCGTGACTATGTTATTGCTACTCCTGATAGACGACGTAGGAACAGGTTGTGTCATGTAAATATGCTTAAGCCTTACCATGACCGTGGAAAGGGGTCTGGTCCTGTCTGTGCAACCGTCAGTCCTGAAGCTGTCAAGCCTGAGATGACCTCAGTGTCACTGTCCAGTGCTGATCTGGACATCTCACTCCCTACCTGTGGGGTGGAGCTGTCCAGTGCTTGAGGTGTTGAGTCAGTCCTGGCCTCGGTTGCATTGTCCAGCGTGGAGAATGATGTGATGATTCCAACTAAGGCAGTGGTGCTGGGGAGGTTGCAGAATTCTGTTCTGTTAGACGGCCTCGACTCTCATCTAGCTCATTTGCCTGATGTTCAGCGTGCAGACATTGTGAAGTTGATCAGGTCGAATAAGCAGCTGTTTTCTGACGTGCCTTCACGCACAACTGTCTTGCAGCATGACATTGATGTTAGTGATTCCCCACCGATAAAACGGCATGCCTATCGTGTCAATCCTGACAAGCGCCGTAGGTTTAAGGAGGTTGACTACATGCTTGAGCATGGGATAGCCAAGCCCAGTTCGAGCTCATGCAGTTCTCCTTGTCTCCTGGTTGGGAAACCTGATGGATCGGTTTTGTACTGATTTTCGACGGGTTAACAGTGTGACCAAGCCTGACTGTTACCCTTTGCCCAGAATGGAGGATTGTGTCGACCGTGTTGGCGGGGCCTCCTATGTGTCCAAACTTGACCTACTGAAAGGGTACTGGCAGGTCCCTTTAACTGACCGTGCTAAAGAAATATCTGCCTTTGTTACCCCTGACAATTTTCTGCAGTACACAGTAATGCCTTTTGGCATGCGCAATGCGCCTGCCACATTTCAAAGACTGGTCAATATTGTTTTGTCTGGTCTCTCTGGGTGTGAGGCGTATTTGGATGATTTAGTGATCTATTCTGACTCCTGGCAGGGTCATATGGAGCAGTTGAGGGAGGTGTTTGGGCGGTTAAGCAGTGCCAATCTGACTCTTAACTTGGCTAAATGTGAATTTGGTCAAGCCACAGTTGTCTACCTGGGGAAGGTAGTGGGCAGAGGTGAAGTGCGCCCAGTCCAGTCCAAGGTAGAGGCTATATTGGCATTTCCTGTTCCTAGCTCCAGACGTGACTTTCGTTGCTTCCTTGGGATGGCGGGTTACTATAGGGGGTTTTGTAGTAACTTCTCTGCCATCGCTGCGCCATTGACTGACCTGCTGAGCCCAAAAGTTCAGTTCAAGTGGTCTGATGTCTGTCAGCATGCAAACCTTGCTGACAAATGCACCTGTGCTTGTGGCACCTGACTTTGAGAAGTCTGTTCTGCTCTCTCTCCTCTCCAAGTCAGGTTGGCTAATTCTGCTCTCTCTCCTTACCTGGTGCTCCAGGTGTGGCTGATTAGCTGATTGGTGGCCTCGCTATAAAAGGACCTGGGGCCTCATTTATAAAACTTTGCGTAGAACATTGCGTAGAACATTGCGTCCGCCCAAACCTCAGAATCCACTAACGCAAGAAAAAATTCAGATTTATAAAACCGTGTGGTACACACCTGTACGCAGTTTTCTCTTCATAAATACCCACCTGCGGTGAATTGTGCGGCCGTGTACTCCTCCCAGTGTCCGCCCACTACTCCTCATAGTGTCGTCCCACAATCAACCATAAATGGGCAATGCTAAATAGGTCATGAATATGCCGACGTTGTTAAGGAGCCTTTGTTGACTATCAATGAGGGAAAGACTGAGAGACGCCAGCTGCAAGAAAGCCGAAATTTGCGGAGTGCGAGATCGAGGCTCATCAGTGAGGTTGAGCACCGTAAAGGTGTAGCTACTGTTTGGGGGTCAGTAGAGGATCTGTGCCACATTGTGGAGAACCGCACAAGCTCTAATAATCCGGCACACCTTAATAATAATAGAAATAAACTTTTGTTATATAGCACTTTTCAAAACAAAGTTACAAAGTGCTTTAGAAGACAAAGTAAAAAATGGGAGACAAACTGATGATGAACAAAATGATAAAAACAATTTAAAAACAACATTGAGCATTAGGAGCTACATATGAAAGAGTAAAATATGCTTAGTCCCTTAGTTGTATTTTTGCCCCCTCTGTTTAAGCTTTATGTATCTATAGACAAATATTTCCATTGGTGTATGTTGGGGCGTCCATAGTAGCCCACTGAAACAGAGCGGAGGAGATCGATAGACAGACAGACACGTCGCTTAGTTCGGTTTCTCAGCCTGCTTGCTTTTCATGGTGGTAAATACAACTTACAGCCCTAATTCCATTTCCCCCGTTGGGGAGAGAGAGAGATAGAGAGAGAGGTTAGAGGGAGAGAGAGAGAGAGAGATGATTTTGACATAATCGGTATCGTTCATAAATTCTCTGCAGTGCTCCGTTCTTATGTGAGTCTCTGATTAATAAATGTATTCTTTGATTTTGAACAGTAGCATTATGTTGTTGTTATTTAGCCTTTCTGAGGCTATTGCATGGTTAGATCAAGTTTTATTTCACTTCATCCTGGCCCCGCCCGGTAAAATAATGAATAAAATAAGAGTTAAGAGAATGCCTTTCATAAAAATAGGTTTTAAGTAGTGACTTAACAGATACAACAGACCACAAACCCTGTGGAAGCACACTTATAAAACTATGTTTTTAAGAGGACTGAGCTTTATTTTGTGATCTTTCCATCGGGCGTCGCTGATTCCCGTGTCTGAAAAACTTTGCGGTAAGCTCTACGCATGGGTGAAAGGATGCGTAGATGTGCGCACATTTTACCGCATAGAATTTTTCTATAAATCCGGACGTTTGCGGTAAAATATGCGTACGTACATTTCACGCCCCTTAACGCCACTTTTTTGTGTGCAGCAACCTTTATAAATGAGGCCCCTGGAGAGGAGGATCTCGCTCTCTAAATATTTCAGTTGACATTTGATAACTTGGCTTGGGTCATTATTTATATGTTATGGTCACATGTTCGAGCCTTGTTTGCTGGTGGCCGTAACAGTCACAATGGCGTTGGGAAATGAACATGTTCACCTGGAAATGTTCTCATATTTACCTCAACATCCACTCATTGGTGTTATTTGTTGTTTGTTCATTCAGAAACTCTTGCTCCAGGGTGCCAACGTCAACTGAAATCTGATCTGAAGGAGAAGTTTCAGTGTTTGTTTGAGGGGATCGCTAAAGCAGGAAACCCAACACTTCTGAATCAGATCTACACAGAGCTCTACATCACAGAGGGAGGGAGTGGAGAGGTCAATGATGAACATGAGGTCAGACAGATTGAAACAGCATCCAGGAAACCAGCCAGACCAGAAACAACAATCACATGTGAAGACATCTTTAAACCCTTACCTGGAAGAGAGGAACCAATCAGGACAGTGATGACGAAGGGAGTGGCTGGCATCGGTAAAACAGTCTTAACACAGAAGTTCACTCTGGACTGGGCTGAAGACAAAGCCAACCACAATGTACACTTCATGTTTCCATTCACTTTCAGACAGCTGAACTTGCTGAAAGGGAAAAAGTTCAGCTTGGTAGAACTTCTTCATCACTTCTTCATTGAGACCAAAGGAATCTGCAGCTTTGACAAGTTTCAGGTTGTGTTGATCTTTGACGGTCTGGATGAGTATCGACTTCCTCTAGACTTCCAGAACAACCAGATCTGGACTGATGTTACCGAGTCAACTTCAGTGGACGTGCTGCTGACAAACCTCATCAAGGGGAACCTGCTTCCCTCTGCTCGCCTCTGGATAACCACACGACCTGCAGCAGCCAATCAGATCCCTCCTGAGTGCGTTGACATGGTGACAGAGGTGAGAGGGTTCACTGACCCACAGAAGGAGGAGTATTTCAGGAAGAGATTCAGAGATGAGGAGCTGGCCAGCAGAATCATCTCCCACATCAAGACATCGCAAAGCCTCCACATCATGTGCCACATCCCAGTCTTCTGCTGGATCACTTCTACAGTTATGGAGGATGTGTTGACAACCAATCAGAGAGGAGAGATGCCCAAGAGCCTGACTGAGATGTTCATCCACTTCCTAGTGGTTCAGTCCAAACAGGGGAATGTCAAGTATCATGGGAGAGCTGAGACAGATCCCCTCTGGAATACAGAGACCAGCAAGATGATTGTGTCTCTGGGAAAACTGGCTTTTGAGCAGCTAGAGAAAGGCAACCTGATCTTCTATGAAGCAGACCTGACCGAGTGTGGCATCGATATCAGAGCAGCCTCAGTGTACTCAGGAGTGTTCACACAGATCTTTAAAGAGGAGCGTGGGCTGTACCAGGACCAGTTGTTCTGCTTTGTCCATCTGAGCATTCAGGAGTTTCTGGCTGCTGCTCATGTCTTTCTGGCATTCATCACCTCTGGTGTCAATCTGCTATCAGAACCACAATCAACAACCTGGTGTTCAACACTATTAAGACACAAATCTAACATTAAACACCTCCACCAGAGAGCTGTGGTCAAGGCCTTACAGAGTCCAAATGGACACCTGGACTTGTTCCTCCGCTTCCTCCTGGGTCTTTCAGTGGAGACTAATCAGACTCTCCTACGAGGCCTGGTGGTACACACAGGAAGTAGATCACAGACCAATCAGAAAACAGTCCAGTACATCAAGGAGAAGATCAGGGAGAATCCCTCTCCAGAGAGAAGCATTAATCTGTTCCACTGTCTGAATGAGCTGAATGACCATTCTCTAGTGGAGGAGATCCAACAGTACCTGACATCAGGAAGTCTCTCCAGATACAAACTCTCCCCTGCTCAGTGGTCAGCTCTGGTCTTCATCTTACTGTCATCAGAAGAAGACCTGGAGTTGTTTGACCTGAAGAAATACTCTGCTTCAGAGGAGGGTCTTCTGAGGCTGCTGCCAGTGGTCAAAACCTCCAATAGATCTGTGTAGGTTCAGCAGAGATAACTAGATATATTAAATATATCAGATGATATTAGACATTTTCAAAGTTGTTTTGTTTTTTATGATCTCTAATTCTTCTTCAGGCTGAGTGGCTGTCAGCTATCAGAGGGAAGCTGTGAAGCTCTGGCCTCAGTTCTCAGCTCCAAGTCCTCCAGTCTGAGAGACCTGGACCTGAGTAACAACAACCTGCAGGATTCAGGAGTGAAGCTGCTCTCTGCAGGACTGGGGAGTCCACACTGTAGACTGGACTCTCTCAGGTTGGATCAGTTTCAGTTTTTCTCAATTAATTTCACTCATTTCTCCAATCTAAGTTGCATTCTCTCAAAACAGTCTCTCTCAGTTCAGTATTCCTGAATCTACACAGGCTGACCCTGCAAGTTTTACATCATGATTTCAGAAAGATTTTACAAAGACATTTTTATTTTCACTGGAAGCAAAGTCTTGTAATTTTCCGGACTGTGTTTTGTATTGATCCAGCTTCATATATACAGACGTGAATCTGATGATTTAGAGAAGGTCATCCATGTTTTGATGTCATGTCATTTAGATTACTGCACCTCTCTTTTTCAGAATAGAGCAGCTAGGATTTTAACTAGTGCTGAGAAGAGATCATATATCCACAATGTTAGCTTCTCTCCACTGGTTACTAGTTGATATTGAATTGATACTCAGACCATCTTTTAAAATACTTTGTATAATACTCTTGTTTTCATGTTCACCCTCTTCATCATCTGGTGTTGTTTCTCATGTGTATTTTATGTTATTATCATGACTATTTTAAACCACTTTTCTCAAAAGTGTTCCCTAATTTTTATATCTGCTTTTTATATTTTACTCTTCGTTTTCATGTCATTTTGTAAGGCATAACATAGCATATGACATTTGATGGATGTATTGATCCAGATCACCTTACAGTACCATGTATGAATACATGTTTTCATGGGTGACCCCAGTGGAAATCTAACCACTATCCCTGGTGTTACTGCTACACTCAACTCAGTGAGCTACAGCACCATGCAGAGACACTGTAACGTCTGCTTTTAGATAATGGATACATAAATATTAATACTACATGTATTATTAGTAGTAATAACATGCAAACAGTGTCCAGACAATACACAGACAATACTAACATTCAAATATTAGAGAATAACATTTCATATGTTTTCATGTCTATTCAGGCTGAGTGTCTGTCAGCTGTCAGAGAGAAGCTGTGAAGCTCTGGCCTCAGTTCTCAGCTCCAAGTCCTCCAGTCTGAGAGACTTGGACCTGAGTAACAACGACCTGCAGGATTCAGGAGTGAAGCTGCTATCTGCTGGACTGGGGAGTCCACACTGTAGACTGGTCTCTCTCAGGTCAGGGTTCCTCAACCTGGTCAACACATGACCATTTAAATCCTGCTGTACATGCAGGTTCATGTCAGTGAATAAACACCTAACCTGTGGAGGATGTTCTTCTTTGATTCTCAGACTAGTTGTGATACCAACATGTAGCTCTACTTTCTAGCCCCAGTGAATTACTTTCCATGAGGATATTTCTTTATTTCCTCTCCTTACTGCCTCTGTTGTCGAGACTTAAAATACTAGAAAGGACTTCTAAGGTTCTGTCACAAATTGATGCAAGAACCTTCCAACTGAACCAAATGAAAACACAAATCAGCTCATTGGTCAGCTGTTTGTATTGGAGACAGTTCAAGTTTCTGCTAGCAGCTGATCTCAGAGTGGTATACCAACAACATCTAACATGTATCTTGTCTTGTTTGTCTCCAGGCTCTCAGGCTGTCTGGTCTCAGAGGAAGGCTGTGCTTCTCTGGCCTCAGCTCTGAGCTCCAACCCCTCCCATCTGAGAGAGCTGGACCTGAGCTACAATCACCCAGGAGACTCAGGAGTGAAGCTGCTCTCTGCTGGACTGGAGGATCCACACTGGAGACTGGACACTCTCAGGTATGGAGAGGCTTGCTGCCAGGCAGAGCCAATGGCCAGTACCTATTCAGGTATTTCTAACATCACTGTACTACACACATGAAACACAATACAAACACATTTGACAGCACAAATAGGACGTTGAGGGTGGATAGTACCTGAAATCAAACAGACCCAACGTCTTCTAGAGGGGTGGAGTTGGCAGCCATGTTCTCAGTCAGACTGTGAAGCTGTGTCTTATTGTTTCATGGTGGATATCAGTGATGTTGTTGGAAAATCCTTCATAGGGAAGGTTATTAAATGTCCATGTTTCATCATCAAAGAGAATATGCTGGTCTGACTTTGTTTCTCCCCCCAGAGTCGACCATGGTGGAGCGTTGAGGTTGAAATCAGGACCGAGGAAGTGTAAGTGTGGATTTAGTTTGATTCTTGAACATTCAACTATTGGATGGAAAGCCCATCAACACAGCAGAATATAACATCCATTCATTCATTCCTACTGAGAATGAAGATGATGGCTGATATGAGTCATCATGAAAGTGTTATGAAGTCAAACTATCAATACATCAACTAATAATGAACAGAACAGATCTCAGATCAGAAACTGATGCTGTATTGTGTCTTGTTCTCCCATCAGATGTCTGTGAACTCACACTGGACCCAAACACAGCACACAGATACGTCTCTCTGTCTGAGGACAACAGGAAGGTGACACATGTGAAAGAGAAGCAGCGATATCCTGATCACCTAGAGAGATTTGACTTCTGGAAACAGGTGTTGTGTAGAAATGGTCTGACTGGGAGATGTTACTGGGAGGTGGAGAGGGAAGGAAGGGTTAATATAGGAGTGACATACAGAGGAATCAGGAGGAGAGGAGTGGGTGATGACTGTAGGATTGGAGGGAATGAAAAGTCCTGGAGTCTGGAGTGCTTTTATAATGATAATGGATACTCTGTCTGTCACAATAACAGAAGAACAGTCATACCCTCCTCCTCCTCCTCCTCGTCCTCCTCCTCTTCTAACAGAGTAGGAGTGTATCTGGACTGGCCTGCTGGTACTCTGTCCTTCTACAGAGTCTCCTCTGACTCTCTGATCCACCTCCACACCTTCACCTCCACATTCACTGAACCCCTCTACCCTGGGTTTGGGTTTGGGTTTAGGTTTGGGTTGTCTGGTTCTTCAGTGTCTCTGTGTCAGATAGAGGAGGGAGAGTCTCCTCCTGTGTAGAGAAACACTCACACTGCTGAAATGATGATGATGAACACATACACCCTAAAGTGACAATATTACTGTTTGTAGCTCCATACAGGTTTACTCCTCATCTCACTGTAAATAGTGTATTCTGTGTGTAGGGGAACTGAACAGGGTTTTAACATCACACATGTACAAGAAATTTTTTTGTGTCTTTTTTTAATTGACCAATTAGTGCATCCAGGGACGATATGGACTAACATATATACATATATACATATATATACTGTATATACTAACAGATACTAAAGGAACACCAAATAATATTGACTTACTAGACTCAACAGAAAAAGGGCAAAGACAAATATCAGGGGGTCGTTTGTCAGACAGAGAGAAGAGAGAACATAATAACAATATTAATAAAATAAATAAATGAAGAAAAACTAAATTACCTCTTTGTTTTTTTAAAGAGGGAGAGATAAAAGGGGGCGGGGCCAATATCTGTTTTGGGTCTGGATGTGTTTCGGGTCAGTTTTACAATCTGGGTCTGGTTCTACAAGTGTTTCTATTCTTGTGGTTTGAATGTTTCTGCAGTTCTACATGAACATTTATTAAGGTGTTGAGTCTTTAGCTCACCGCCAACAGAATAGATGGAAGAACTAATAATAGACTAATAGATGGACAACCTAACCGTTGTCCCATGGTGGTAAAAGCCAGTAACAAGAACATTAGAATCCTGCCTCTTTCAAATCTGAGTAATATTGCATTATTTCAAACAAGAATATTTTTAAACCCATATTTGTCTTAAATATGTAATTACTGTTACTCTACAATTACATCATTACATAATTCTACAATGAGCCAACATGTTCTGTTGTCTTACAAGTGCTGACCCCTGTTTACTAGTGATGGGAGGTCCGGCTGTTTTCAAAGATTCGGCTCTTTTGGCTTGGCTCCCTTAGAAGAGCCAGCTCTTACGGCTCCCAAATGGCTCCCAAATGGCTCTTCATTTAGTATCACTCCTAGCCTTCTATTTTAGCCTAATTTAGCAATTATGAATGGTTTCTGTGTTGGTAAGCAATTTTTCATTCAGTGTTTTCATAAAAGCCTTATTTTTATGCATTTTTTTCGTTACAAAAAAAATACAAAGTTACTATTTAACATTTTAATCAAACCTTTAAATGAACATCTGAACACAGAACCACAGCAAACAAATCAAATAAATTAAGGCCAAAGTCTTAACATTATGACACTTTAGATAGATAGATTTAGTTGTTGACCCTGCTCTGACGGATATTTTCATTTTATAAATTCTGCACTCAGCTTTGCTTTCAGTTTTTCTATTCTTGTGGTTTGAATGTTTCTGCAGTTCTACATGAACATTTATTAAGGTGTTGAGTCTTTAGCTCACCGCCAACAGAATAGATGGAAGAACTGTTGAGTATGTTTTATTGATCTGATCAAGTAGTTTTTTTTGTACAGCTGAGTTTTGTTCCATTGATATCTGTTGTGTTAGCAGATCCAACCGTTGAGATGTTGAGCTGTTTTCTATGTTTCCAGGTTAGTAGTATTGTTTTCTTGGCGATAGTCAGGGCCACAAGTAGAGGTGTTGAGATTTGTGTTGAACATGTGTTGAGTATATCCAGATCACCGAGTATCCACACGAATCCTGCCTATGTTTCAACTATATTTCAAATCAAATGGAGATTTTTCTTCATCTACTGAGTAATATTGCATTATATTATTTTAAAAACAAGAATATTTTTAAACCTATGTTTGTCTTAAATATTTAATTACTGTTACTCTACATCATTACATAATTCTACAATGAGCCGACATATTGTTCTGTTGTCTTACAAGTGCTGACCCCTGTTTACTCTGCCAGTAGATATGTCATGTGTAGTTTCGCCTGTAGCCACTAGAGGGCAGAACTTCATTAAACGCAACCAGTGTGGCTCATATAAGGCTGGATTCACAAGGATGATACCAGTTTGGTCATTTTTTGATGGTTCACATGAAGTTCAAATGAAACCCTTTTCAACTCTATTGTATTCTGAACCTTTTTAACTTTCCTAACCTCTCCTCACTCAAAATACAAGTCGATTTGACTCCAGGAACATTTTACAGCCTTAAAATGTGTTTAAACTTTAGTTGTCACTGACTGTTAGTCCTTAGATAAAAAGCTGAATCATTTCAGACTGATAAAGTCTCTTTAGACCAGTAGAGGGAGACAGTGAGGGTGTGAACAAGCAGAATCTCCTTGATAGAAGCTCATATCCTCGTTAAGGACACATTTGGGATAATGGGATCTGGTACGAGTGAAGTTTTAGTGGGGTGAGCACGCCCTCTTGTGGATCGTACTGACTACAGCATTAAGATTAACTTTATTTGCAACATCAAACACACTCCTCACATGCAGGGTAAGTGTCCGAGTTGAATGAATACTGCATCGGCCGACCCTCCTCCAGTGCCTTTTTTACAGGAGGACCCAAGTGAACACGGGGAGAACATGCAAACTCCACACAGAAAGGCCCGGGAGATAACCCACCTGGGCACCCCAGACTCACCAGCCCAGGCAGGAATCGAACCCAGGACCTTCTTGCTGTGAGGCAGCAGTGCGCCACCGTGCATCCGTTTATCATGTTCATATCCTGAATCAACAAAATGTGAATATTGTCACAGAAAAATAATTCACAGCAACAATGAAAAGGATGAGATGTTTCCATGCCTCAGTTAATATCAGGATATCCTAGAAAGGTTTCTAAAAATCAGGATATACGCTCATCTTGGGAAATGACTTCTACACTGCTGCCAGGGTTGGGGGTTCAATTCCCACTGAGGGACACCCTTGTTAAAAAAAGAAAACCTCATGACACTATAAGGGGTTTTGGACAGTGTTGTCAAAATGGCAGCTATTGTATATTTTTATATTTTCATGTATTTATGTATTATGATATATTTATTTATTAATTTGTTTTGTGGTATATATTTATTTAGTATGTATTTATGTAGTATATATTTATTTAGTTATGTTTTATAGAACAAGTTTCCAAGTAGGAGTCAGTTCTCATGTCCACCACTAGATGGCATGATGTCGCAGCTGTTTGCATGAAACTCATTGTGTTGATCAAACTGAAACTAGTACTCGTGATTTTAACGACAATTTAACATTTATATGTTTCTATGTTTTCATTCAGATAGATGACAGCAGTAGTCAGGACATCAATCGATAAAGTGACATTATTATATATTGACTAACAGTGTAAGACTAAGTAATCCATACTCCTTCCCATGTTTCACATATATTTACATAGCCACACTATTAATTATATATTTTTTATTTGATTATTTCTATTGTTTTTATTGTTTCTTTTCACTTTTATTATTATATATTATTATTTTAACCTTTATTTATCCAGGAAAACTTGACTGAGATTTTCTGTTTGTTTATCTATTGGCAACGTCAGTATCGGCCCCCGAAGACTCATATCGGTCTGTGAATCACATTCCCCTTCTTTTTCATTACAAGAATATTTAGTTTCCATAGAAGTTCACTAACCTTTCAATCTCAACTCTCCCAAACTATCCAAATTTCCATCTAAACATCATTTTACTGATTATTTAAAAAAAGGTAAATAAAAAATTAGCATTGAAAAACCAACATCGGTCTAACACTAAATTGTATTTCTGTATATTTGACATATTTACAGCAGTTGTCTGCCTGCCTGTCTGTCTGTCTGTCTGTCTGTCTGTCTGTGCATACAGACCAGGAAACATCTGGCTGACGCTCCACTTCTTAAACAGGTCAGTTCATACTTTAATAAGTCAGCGAAACGGACAGGTGATGATAAACTGAGGAGTGGCGGCGGGGGGGCGGGTCAGCGGCGGTGACGTGCTGATGAACCGACTCGTCTCTGGCAGAGAGAAGAAGAAGAAACATGAGACCCAGAGAAAGAGAGAGAGAGAAAATGGAGAGGATGTGATAGACGACTGACAGGATGTGTGACTGTGAGGATTATTATCATTTGGTATTATTAGGAGTGTTGGGGGGGGGGGGGGAGGAGCCAAATAGAGAAGAGCGACAGGATGTGAAAACTGAAACAGATGAAATAAGAAGAGGAGGTCGCAGGGGTCGGGCAATCCTGGCAGTTAGTCCATTTGTCATTTGGATTCCTGTTATTCCTCAAATGCGTCGTTAGCAGGGATCGACACGAAGCTTTGGGTGCCTTGCTTTAAGAGCTCCTGTCTGATCGCTGCCGTTTGCTGGTAATGATGGGAAGAAAGAAAAATGGCCGCCACAGCCGATCGGTCTGAAAATGTTGAGGGCATCAAACTGTACGTTCACCAACTCTGAACGATTTGTGATTTATTTCACCTGGACACTAAGACATGCAGAGACCATGGAGAGAAAGACAGGAAGAGAGAGACAGAAAGAGAGAAAGACAGGAAGAGAGAGAGAGAGAAAACAGACTGACAGAGAGAGAGAAGGAGGTTGAATGAGAGTCAGAGTGAAAAAAAGAGAGATAGAAAAGAAAGAGGGAAAGTGAGACAGACAGAGAGACAGGCAGACAGGCAGACAGACAGGCAGGCAGTTCCAGGTCTGACCCTCAGACGGGGAGGAAGCGTCTCTATAACTCACCGTTTTCATGAGGGATTCTGCACAGCAACCGTGGGATTACCTCATTTCCTGGTTCCTGGTTCTCCGTGTAAATACACCGGCCCTGGAGAGCAGACGGGAAGGGCTTCCGGGTCAAAGGTCACCGGGCCAGCGAGAGCAACGTGAACGGAGGTAGCACTCGGCCTCGAAACACCAGCCGCCACCTCGCCGAGGCTCAAACATGCAGCCATTCGTTAATATGAGAGAGGTGGGAAACCCTCCGTCCCATCGCCTCCAACTGAGACGCTGTAGACGTCCTATTTCACCAAATGAAATCCGGGTGTCGGTACATACTCCTCCACCCCACCCTCCACCCACCCTCCACCCACCGGAAGTGAAAAACTGAAACTTAACAGCAGCGATCGAGGGAGGACGTGATTTAACGCTCATCCACCTGTTAGTCAGGAGGGGAATCGATCTCCATGCATTCATTCAACATCTCGTCCCCAGTTACATAACGCGTAACGAGTGTCGAGGGCGACCCGGTCGGGCGAGCGGGGAGTGAGAGCGCCCCCTGCAGTGACTTGAAGGACTTGCTACAGCGGCGTCTGATGGCGAGGATCTTCAAAATAAAATGTTTACAATTGGACTATGCTTGACATTTACTTAGTCACCAGGCAAGCCCCACCCACGACGCGTTTTCATTGGTCTAGCAAGACATCCAAACCTGGAAGGAGTTGCTCAGGTTAAAGGTTTATGATTGATTGGAAGATATCTGGGACCATGAAAGAGTGTGTTAGCCACCTTGTGGGTAAAACAAATGAATTAGTTCAGAAGAAAAGTTAGCATGAAACAATCAAACATGACAAGGAGGCACTAAGGACGATAAGGGGCTAACGTTAGCAATGTCAGCATACAACTCTTAAAACTGTTACTTTACCAAACACAGTAAAATAACTTAGAATAACCAGAAACTTCAGAGGATCGACTAGCAAATTAAAACCAGTTCTGACTTTCCGTGGGTTTTGCTAGACCAATGAAAACGTGTCATGGGCGGGGCTTGACTAGTCTAGCCCCGCCCAGAAGGTCATGCCCCCGCCTAATGTGGCTCTGCATGGAGGTGCGTTTGGGGAGTGGGATTTCTGGGTGCTGCCATGTTGCATTTTTGGTCTGACAAGTAAAGGTTGGAGAAGGTGAAACCTGCAGGAGATATTAGTACCGTTTCTATTCATAAAGCACAGGCCGCTGTAGCTCAGAGCCATGGCCTCTTTACATGTGAACAACTAGAGCTGTCTTTACTTACTTTACGCTGGGTTAATAGCAAGCTGATGGTGGAGGGTTGAAACGACCTGGCTCTGACCTTCACAACCTGAGCCTGGTGTTTGTTCTGCGCCTGTGCAGATGTTGTCGAGCAACGTTGACTGTTTGGTGTAGTTTACTTTAACGATATCATGCAACAGATGTTAAGTCCTGTCTCTCTTCTGCAGAGTGAACATCATGCCACACTCTTTGCAGGATAATGGCGTGGTTCTTTGGCTCCGCCCACTAACGTTTATCTCAACCAATGAGATTATTTCTGCCTCCCCAAGAAATGTGTGCAGAACTAAAACTCCAATGTGCAACTTCTCCAACTGTAACAGCCACAAGCTGGGAACATCTGGGATGGTTTAAACGCCCAACCAGGCTTGCTCGTGCAGATGAACCTGAAGGGGGTCAGTGAAGGCCAGCAGGGCCCCTTCCCACCCAGCACCCACCACCTACACACAAGGATGCCCCCCCCCCCCCCCCCGGTAACTCCTTTGATCCACAGCGAGGGGTCGCCCTGCCCGGGTCCCTCCCCCACTGCCGGGCCCTGTGGTGGGGCATGAGAGACAGGAGACCCGATGTGAAAGGGAATTAAACAAGCTCAACTTCCACAGGTGTTCTTCCTCCACCTTTTACCCAGCACCATCCTCTTCCTGCCACGGGAATCCATGCATCTTCCTTGTCTCATAGTAGAGCCAGTGGTGGACGTGCCGTGCCAAACTTCTTTAACACCAAAAAGTCTTTCAACCAACTGTAGCAACCGGACCATTCCTCGTACCAGATTCCTCTTGGGCACGTGGAGAAACTTTAGCAGCACTTCAGCAAAAATACAGTACAAAGTGGAACTCTGAGTTTCCCTGTTGCTATTTAGGGTGAGCACCTGCACAGAGACCTGAACTGGATTTGAGAGGAAACAGGGTTAGGAGAGAGCGGGGTTGTTCAAGTGAGTTTATCAAGTGAGCACCAGATGTGTGACCTGGATCCACAACATCTCCAAGAGGCTCACCAGTAGATCCCAGAACCACCTCCTGCTCTCAACACTCAAATAACGAATAACTGCCACGTTTCTACACAAAGCTAAGAAAGTACCTCCAATAATACGGCAAATATGTCAAACATAACACCGTGTTGTTTTACGGTCTCAGTTTATCCTTTATTTGTGTCCATGTTGACTTGACTCTCTGCTCTATCCAATCAGATCCACATAAACATCGTGCATGAAGACCACCGTAGACGTGAGGCTGGCTGGGTGGAGCGCAGACCGGAGGCTTCAACATGGTCAGGACAATAAACACTTCCCCAGCTGTTTAACGCAACTAATCCCTCCCAGATGTCAGATCTGGGCCAGTGGAGATCCCCGGGGATCGCACGATGATTTCTGGGAGGGTTGGTCACGAGATAATGTATGTGTGTGAAAATATTTCCAGATTTGACGTCTTTGTGAAATAGTGAATAGTTCCAGCGCTCTTCAGAAGGATGAAAGATATGTTAGACAATATATCTCACGTCAGTTTGAGCTGTTATTATAAAATGTGCACAAATGAGACCAAAGATTAGTAGTAGAGGTAGTAGAGGTAGTATTAGTTGTAGAGGTAGTAGAGGTAGTAGAGGTAGTAGAGCTTTTCAGATTGGTACCATGCCCATCACCGCTGAGCGCGTCAGATGTGTTGAAAATGACATCAGCCTGAAAATGGAAAATATAAATAAACTATATGACGTCAAAGTTCACCGGTCTGTCCACTGACACCTGCAACAGGAAGTCGTGAGCAGGAAAGAGTAGTTCATATTAGTAGTTTGTAGTTTTTGGTGCTCGAGTTCATATCAGTGTATAGATAAAGACAGCAGAGAAATATTAGATCTATGTCGTGAGTTTAACAGGATTATAGTGATTTGATCACAAACATGAGTAACTGTAATCCATTTAGTCAGGCAGACAGAAAACACAAACCTTTTGAGTTGCAGTATTTATTCTAGTATTATTGAGAAACATGTTTGAAGGTGCACTGATTCTGAAGTAATGGACACAATCATCATTTTCATGGTTGATAATAGTAAATGTGGGAAGAAAACATCCTTTATACTACATATTTTATCGGTTTTGGAGGCGAACTTCAATGGGCCAAAGAACCACAGTGTTCCTGGCTCAGTAACCTCAGACCACTGTTGCCAACTTGGTGACTGTCACTAGATTTAGAGACATTTAGGACCCCTGTGGTGACTTTACTTCTCAGAGCGACTAGCAACAAATCTAGCAGTGTTTAATGCTGTGGGGAACAGTGTTAATGTGCTTCCCAAAGCTTTCGGTCGCAATTACTTACGGCTGATGCCAATGAACATAAATTTGCACGACTTGCACTTTGTTATAAATGAATTCTAAATGAATGTGGCCCCTTCCTCTGCTGAGAGCAGGGGGCAGTAGCAAACAGAGATAAGTCAAGTTAGTGTATGACATTTCAGCAGCTAATGGCACTTTGGATGAGAGTTGGTAACACTGTGCTAGACTGAAGCACAGTGAACAAGACAAGAGGTAAGAGAGGAGCTAGCTAACATTATGAAGCCTAGCACTCTGCTGCACTAACCATTTATTGTTTTCACACGTTGGGCCCTGTGAAGCCCTTAGAGACTGGAACGGAATAAATGTGATTTGATTTTAACTGAAAAATACAATCTAGCCATACTAAGTTATCTAGGTTAGCTAGTTAGCCTGGCTGACCTTCCAAGATAAGATCATAAATGCCATGGTCATGAGTGGAAGTTATTGTCGTTTCTATTTTTTTCAACAAGGTTTCTTCCTTGCCATTCAATAATTTAAACAATAACAATAATTTGCTCCCCCAAACAACTCTGGTTCTTTGGCTCCGCCCACTGAGGTTTAACCCAATCAATATGTTCATGCCTCTGAGAAATGTTTCTATAATTAAAACCTCAATCTGTGATATGGACACGAAGGAAGCATAAATATTAATGTACAGGCATTACATTTATAACAGGACATTAATGAGCATGTCCTCTCTGTTGCCTGTAAAACACAACAGACATTATTTATTGTTTATGTTGCATAAAGAGAGAGACAGACAGACAGAGAGACAGACAGACAGATAGACAGACAGACAGACAGACAGACAGATAGACAGACAGACAGACAGACAGACAGACAGAGAGAGAGAGATAGACAGAGAGAGACAGACAGACAGACAGACAGACAGAGAGAGAGAGATAGACAGAGAGAGAGAGAGACAGACAGACAGACAGACAGACAGACAGACAGACAGATAGATAGATAGACAGACAGACAGACAGACAGACAGACAGACAGATAGATAGACAGATAGATAGAGAGAGAGAGAGAGAGATAGATAGAGAGATAGAGAGAGAGATAGATAGATAGATAGATAGATAGATAGATAGAAAGATAGAGATAGATAGATAGAGAGAGAGAGATAGATAGATAGATAGATAGATAGATAGATAGATAGATAGATAGATAGATAGATAGATGATAGATAGATAGATAGATAGATAGATAGATAGATAGATAGATAGATAGATAGATAGATAGATAGAGAGAGAGAGAGAGATAGATAGATAGATAGATAGAGAGATAGAGAGATAGATAGATAGACAGACAGACAGACAGACAGACAGACAGATAGATAGACAGATAGATAGAGATAGATAGATAGATAGATAGATAGATAGATAGATAGAGAGAGAGAGATAGATAGATAGATAGATAGAGAGATAGAGAGATAGATAGATAGACAGACAGACAGACAGACAGACAGATAGATAGACAGATAGATAGAGATAGAGAGAGAGATAGATAGATAGATAGATAGATAGATAGATAGATAGATAGATAGATAGATAGATAGATAGATAGATAGATAGATAGATGGATAGATAGATAGATAGAGAGATAGATAGATAGAGAGATAGAGAGAGAGATAGATAGATAGATAGATAGATGGTAAAAGCCTCCCAGTCTTCTTCCCTGGTGCAGTGAAACTGTTGCATGTGTGAGGAAAGAGTTAAAGGTTTCCTTGCTGGTCCAGTAGGAGGTGATGGGTGTTTTTCTATTGATAGCCCGCTCCCCTTTATTCCTGAGTCAAGACGATGCAGGCCGATGGCAGAGAGCCACCCTGAGCTCCTGCAGCATCTGACACGGAGGCAGGACAACTACAGGGACAGTTGAAGGAAAGTCGGGATTTCTCGCGTCTCGCCAAAAGAAACGGGACTTGTAGAGTTTCTGCTCTCTACATGAACACTCGCTATCTGGGAGAAAGGACGTTTACCGTTTAAAGTCATTTCTACTGCTGCAAGAACTAAGCAATGGACAACCGCGTATTTAAATTGTAAGTTTTATCGTTTACTTTTATAATTCATCCATAGAAAGCAACTATTTGATTACACAGCCGTATCAACTTGCAGTGAGGCAGATTTAATAGTAAAAATACAGTTTATAAAAGTAATACTCTGTAAGATATGAGGAAATGTTCAAAAGGAGACGAAACAGCAAAAGCGTGTCAGTAAACGCAGAATTGCCTTTTACCTGCGGGATTACTGTGCGTCATATCTCACATCTCTTATAATAGCTCATATCTTGGGTTTCATCGTTAGACCGGATTGTTTATGAAAGTGTGCGGCTCCTGTTTCATTCCGGTGTCCGTCCTGCAAAACCACATCCACCTTAACAAGGCACTTAGGACTGAGCCTTGAATACTTGTTTTGCTTCAAATATGTGTTTGTTTTTTATAAATTCACGTGTTTCAGGTGCTGTTTCACCTCTGGAGGATTTCCTTTCAAATGTTTTGAAATAAGGAGGATCACCTGATTCAAGACAGTTCATGAAGTTCATCAAGCAGTTTTATTCACTTCTCTCAAGACAAGAAAAGATTTTCAAGACTCAATACTAATTTAAGTGACTATGGAGGATTATTTTGTTTAAGTTCCCAAGATCAAGGAAATTGAGTTCGATCCACCTGGCAAACCCTCCTTAAACCCAGTTTACCCAGAATAAAGTTTAAGCATCTTGTAACATAAATCTTTATGATGTCAGTTCATATTATACATCATTCTATGTGGTATCAAATTGATGTAAGTTGAGTTCATTCTTTTCTTAAGGTATAGTTTTTGTTGATATTGGTGGTTGTGATGTCTCATCACCAACACCAAGGTCCGCAACATCACTGGTTACATCACTAGCCTCTTCCACAGAGGGGTCAGAGGTCAGGGCCAGGCACAGGGCTGGTAGCGATTCAGTGTTTTGCTCAAGGACACTTCAGCAGCACGGCTGTTTGCCGACACAGGAGCTTGAAATCAGGTTTTCCTGGGTTCAAGCTCAGTACTGCACCCTGCTGATGTTCTTTTCTATCAAGTGTATCAAGAAATTACTGATTTTGATAACCCAAAACTCAGAACTCACTACTATCCTTGAATCATGAAGAAAATGTCAACTCTTTTAGCGGTATTCCCTTCAAATCTAACACCTGGCTTGTTAGCAACACATTTAGAGTGCATCGCTCCTCTGCCAGCTCGTCCACCTGCCAGCCATGTTAGGTGGCTGGATGGGAAACTGCAGGCTGAGATGTTGCTGATCTCAGTTTCATTCACACATGTCAACTCTCTACTTTCAGCTAGCTGTCTGACTGTCTGAGCGCTGACATCAGTACCAAGATGGCCCACCTCTTCCTTGCCAGTAAGATCGTCATGCCAGATGACCACCACATCAGAGGGGCTCCCAGGTTGCCCAGGAGCGCCATGAGAATGCCGCCATCGTTATCTACGGAGAAGCTGGCCAAGGACAAGCCCAAGAAGGACAGGAGTGTCGTCGTGACAACTGCCCCCCTCATCAACGAGGTCCAGTTGACGGCAGCCACCGGCGGCGCTGAGATGTCCTGCTACCGGTGCACCGTGCCCTTCGGCGTGGTCGTCCTCATCGCCGGCATCGTGGTCACGGCGGTGGCGTACACGTTCAACTCCCACGGGTCCACCATCTCAGTGCTGGGACTGGTGCTGCTGTCGGCGGGGCTGGGCCTGCTGGGCTCCAGCACCATCTGCTGGAGGGTCCGACTGAGGAAGAAGAAAGACAAACGGCGTGAGAGCCAGACTGCTCTCATGGCGAGCCACGGATACTGCCTGGCCTGATTGCAAGAAGGCGAAGGATCCTTCTGATAGATCCTTCTGGAAAAATCACCAACCACTTGTACTTTTCTACCAAGAGATTAAAAACATAGAGTAGGACCTCCAAATCATGGCTTTGGTAGAGTAGAGTAGACTAACTTACCAGACGCAAACATTAATCAGCATGTGGCCAGTGGCTGGTAGTTTCCCACCCTGCAGCTTACTGATGGAGATCAAACCCCGGCCAGTGTAATCCATTTCAGTACAGATTGAAAAAAAAATCTCTGACATTTACAGCAGACGTGGACATTTGTGCAATCAAGTTCACAGAGCGCAAAGTAAGTAGACGGAGCTAGTACTGCGGCCATCTTGACCGTCTGACCTGCAGCTGAAGCGAGGCGATGATTCCCCTGCGATGGATAGAGTGAAGTCCATAAAGTCCATAAAGGACTTTAACCAGGCCTTGGACACACGGCAGAACTCCAGGACTCCAGAACTCTGGCAACATCTGGCAACATCTGGCAACATCTAGCTCCGAACTGGACGGGTTGGACGATGGACAGCGGGTGAATTTTCCTTGACAGTGCTCATGTTGGTCACGTTGATGTACAGTATCTGTGACTGAATGCTGCTAATAAGCTACAGGTCTTTCAAATAGACATTTAAATAGGTACTCCATTGTTGACGTTAAGACGTTGAGTTTCTGATCTCCCTCACGTCTGATGTGCATGCCACTTTGTTTCAAACCAGTGCACTACGTTCAGAAGTGATGAAAAATAACCAAGCGTATTCCACACCGTATTAAAGTGCTAACACGTAGCTGTAGCTAAGCATGTTTTGGCTAACTTCCTCACCTTCTTATACCTTGAACAGCTGATCTCCGATATCTCTGTGTTATTTATTGCAAGTCAATGGAAATATAATTTGAAGTATATTTGTTCTATTAAATTCAAGATGCCTCAAGTGCCAATCAGTTCCAAGATGTCTTTTCAATTTACTCTGCCTGTATTGTGTTTCCAAAGCAGGTTTGGGACAGCCTGGAAAGTATAGCGGCTTAGCTGTTATATTTAGTTGTGTTTACGTTGCCTAGCATCCTGCAGACACCCGACGAGATAATAAAATCAGGGGGGGTTGCATCATTTGGTGGAGGTGTGTGTGTGGGGGGCTCACCGGTTACAACACGTCACATCTACAGTGCTAACTTTATCTCTGCTGGAATGGAGCATCCTGGGAATGTAAGAGGCGGGGGAGTGGGGGGTGAGGGAGACGGAGTTAGGGCGAGAGACAGAGGGAGAGAGAGCGAGAGAGAGAGGGGGATGCCGCGTTGCATCACCCGATCACCTCGGTGGATCCAGTGGTTGGTGTAAACACTGGGGAGGATGCGGTTACACTCGGCGTGCGGCAGAGCTCGACGTAGCCGTGGAGGCTAAAATAGACCCGGGTCGACGCGGTGGAGTGGAAAAACACCGTCAACACTTTGACCCGCTGCAGGAGACTGCTGTCAGCCACTGGTGACGGGTCACTTCATCTGTGCAATCTGATTGGTCGAAGACACGTTCCAAACGTGGTAATTCCCATTAAGCACGACTAGCTTACTGGTTGCCATGACAATGTGTGTGGTGGCTAGGGAACCTGTTAGTGACCCTGACCCACTCTTACTTTCTCATTATTATTATTATTATTATTATTATTATTATAATAAACCAGAAAGAACAATGAGGTAAAACAGTAATACAAATATGAAAGATAAAATACATACAGCTGTTGGGCTACTTAAAGGCCTTATGATAGCAGTAAGTTTTGAGCAGTGATTTAAAAGCCGATACTGACTCTACCAGCCTGAGGTCCTCAGGTAACTAGTTCCAAAGTCAAAAACCTTCAGCCATGCAACGCCTTCAAGTAAATCACCAGTGGAGAAGCAGGTGAGATCCGGTCCCTTCTGCTGGTCTTGGTTAAAAGCTGAGCTGCAGCATTTTGAACACATTGGAGCTGTTCCACCTCTTCAGGTGAACAGCATCACGTATCCTCTGTATCGCTGGAATTCAGGACAGATCAAAATTTTTCAATATTCCTGCGATGGAAAAAGACAAAAATGAAAATACATTTGAGGACGTTCGTCACGGCGCTCACGGTACTTCAGTGTAATCACAGTAATACGCTCTTGGGTATTATTATATATCAGTATTGCTGTATTAGCTACTGATGTTTACGCAGAGTAATCAATTGAAAGCAGATTATGCAGATCATTCTGATTCTGACTCAGACAGACTGTCCTGTAACTGGAGGCTCGCAGGTTCAACTCTCTTCAGCAGTCAGAATCACAGCAGAGTGAACACTCAGGACCTTCTTGGTCAACGGGACACTGAGCACCAGACTCTTCATCATCTCCTCTCTGCTTCATCTCTCATGTCCCAGGATCTTTCTGGCTGTGTCGTCCAGTTCTAGACCAGTTCTAGTCCAGTTCTAGTCCAGTTCTAGAGCAGTTCTAGATGATATATACAATATATAAAGAAATATAAACCAGACATCTATTAAACCTTCACCTCTAAACCCTGTTTATTCTAGACGCTATAAATCAACTTCAAAACTTCAAATACAACAATACCTAAAATACTGATAATGGAAATAAATAAATAAATATGGAAATAACACACGGCAAAATAAATTAAGAATTAAACCCTCGTACAGGATTAACCTGTGTACAGGATGTAATGGTCCTCAAACGTCTCTGCACTGATTGGCTGGTTGTCCTGAGTCCTGCAGATCTCTGTTGATCCTTAAGAATAATTATCGCATTATTTTTTGCATTTTGAAAGACATGTACACTGTTTGAATAGGACTGGTCTCAGTCTTGACTCAGTCTTGACCCCCTTCGCACCTGGTCTGGACTCCAGTTGGACTCTCATCTGGCCTTGCCTGCAGCAGAAGTATAAATGATTTGAGTAACTAATTAATCCCTCGCTAAACTGCGTTGCCCTGCGGCGTGGATCATAAGTGACACCGACCCATTGTCTTGCAACCGGCGCTCTGTATTGACTCAGGCTGAGGGGGGGGGGGGGGGGGGGGGGGAGGGGGGAGGCGGGGGGAGAGGGGGGAGAGGGGATATCCCTGTTCCACACCGACCCTCCCTTCCCTTCCTGACAGAGAAACTGGCCACTGTCAGATTTGGGAGCCAGAGGTGCAGCACAGTGGCAGTGTCACCCCCCCCTCCCCCGTCACCCCCCTCACCCCCCCCTCATCCCCCTCACCCCCCCTCCCTTCCCCAACACACCCCAGACCTCAGTCGGAAAGGGCCTGGCACGCAAAGCGGCAGGGAGGTGGAAAAGGGAATGACACTATTAAAAGGGATTTGGGATCAGGGGGAGAACAGGAAGCACTTTTCTGTTACTACACACCCTTTACCATAACTGTGAACAATTCCCCTGCTCTCTGCCCTGTTGCCCCCCCACACACCCTCACCCTCACCCTCACCCTCACCCACCCCCCCATTGCCAAGGTTGGCCTTCTGCTCATTCGCTCCAACGGTGAAGATGTAAAACAAATCCGTTTTGCAGTCAGCAGTGATTACAGTGAAACAGAGGACAGGCGTGCATCTGATGTTGTTAGTTTGGTTCAGTGTGTATAGAGATATATAAAGTATAGTGTGTATAGAGATATATAAAGTATAGTGTGTATAGAGATAAACCACGGAAACAAAGTGATCAGAAACTGATGAGTTTTATTCTGCAACAGTTCCTTGGAGAAAAGCTGCAGCAGTACTTCAGCCTTCAGGTGGTAGAAAGTGGGACTTCAGTTCTTCTTCTCCCTCTGTATATTCATGTGTCTCCTATAAACAAATGTTTGATTTCTCTCTGATTTGCTTTTCTTCCTAAATCTCATCATTGATTGGTCTGTATTTCAGTTCCAAGATGGCTGCCATCGTGCCATCAGACAGGATTCCTGTTTGGTCAGTTATCTCTTGCAGTTCCATAACGGCCACAACAGCATAATGGTCATAACAGAAAACCATGCTATCGCTTTAAATCTGTAGGGGGGGGGGCATCCTGTATGGTCAAAGGTCATTCTCATTAACTTCCTGTTTTCAAATCCCACTCATCATGGCAGGCTGATAACAGTGTCATCTTGTCGAGGTTCATTCATTAAAGCAGAATTATTGATGCAGGCGTTGCCAGCGCTCGCCAGATTTAAGGATGTTCTGTGGCGGGACTCACAAAGTGACCTTCTCAGCCCGACGGTCCAGGAGCAGGTCTGACTTTCTACTGCATCATTGGTGAATTACTGCCACACTTTGGCTCCAACGAAAGATCAGTTCTCTCTTCAGCCGGCAGAGATTACAAGCAGCAGCTGGTGCCTGGTTGGTTGAGAAACCAGGGCTGTAGTCAAGATCTTAGTTGAGTTGATTCCAAGACCGGGTCCAGTCAAGACTCCAAAGGTGGTCGAGACCCAGTCAAGACTCGGTCCAAAGGTGGTCGAGACCAAGTCAAGACCAGAGACCAGAGCATATCGAGGACATTTCTTTCCAAATGTAAAATAATGCTTAAATAGTTTTTCAGGATGAACAGAGATGTAGCTCTGACTACTAAACCTTTCAACTTCAAACTAATCAATGCAGAGGAATTGACTGATCAATGCAGAGCCGTTGCAGAACCATCACATGCAAAGATTTCTACAGGTGAAATCCCTTAAATTGTTCACGGTGTTGGAGAAAACAATGAACCAAACATCCATAAATGTACCTGTTTTTATTTGTATTTTAAGATGAGCGGGAAAAAGAGTCCCGGGAGTTTTGTGCCACAACAAACTTGTTTGGTTGGACTGTGAAACATTTACGAAACAATCAGCCAATCAGCGGTGCCGATGCAAGACTTCTATAATTGCTGCGACTGTAAAAGCGCAATCAATGAGCTCATTACTGCACTCAGGGGTTCCCGGGGGAGTCGGTGTGGACTCCTCCCTGGTCTTGCAGTCTCCCCAGCAGCAGAACCTGGCAGGACCTTGTCAACGTCAATCGGGTACATCCAGGATCGGCCAGTGATTCAGAGCTGCTCGTCACAGCACCGCTCCCCATTTCCTGTTAACTGCTCTGGTGGCATGGAACTGGCACCAACATGGCACCAACTGGAATCTGACTGGTGCAGAAGTGACACTTTTCACTGCTAAATGAATAATAATATAAATAGCCTAATAATAAATGCATGCATGGGGTATTTCTTCACTAATAGATTGATTTGTGTGATCTGAGTTAACATTAGAAAGGTCTTTGGATTTTAGGGTCAACAAACTGTTAATTAAAGGGCGTAAAAATGTTAGTGTTTTTCTGCTTTTTCTCAATAAATAATAATAATAATAGTAATAATAACTTTATTTATATGGCACTTTTCAAAACTAGGATAAATACTCCACATAGAATCAACAGCAAAAGCAAAAGAAAAGGGATCTATAAGCGAGGCAGGACTCATCTCAACAACTCAACAGGAAGGTTATCACATTTAAAACCCAAGCAGCCGCTCGGCATCACGCCTCAACCTTCAGGTCACGTGACTCTCAGCTCAGAAGAGACGCTCTGACAGCTTTACGAAGAGTGAAAAACACGTACAACGTATTAGCGCCACGTTAAGTGTTCTTTTGCTGAGTTTACGAGTACTTTTTGGCAGACGGCAGCTATCAAGCGCATTTCAAAATTCCATCTAAATATATAAAAGCTGCATCTGTTAGTTGCGGGTTTAATCTGAAACACTTTGATTTCAGCTCTCGAAGAACTCCTCCTGTTGAGATTCAGAAAGAGTACCTGAAAGCGTGAGACAGATCTGAGCTGAGCCCTGGAGGCATCGACGGCTGGAAATGGTTTTCTTGTTGGGGAGCTGAACCATGAACTGTTGAGGCGATTCGGCTGCCAAGGTTAAATCTTCATATCCTCCTTTTGATTGAAAAGCAGCAAGGAGACTTCCTGCCAAACTGCCGTCTTCTCAGAGTGAATCCATCTGAACATGAAACTGCTCAGTGTGTGTATTATTGTTTTCATACCAACTTCTCTGCATCCTGGAGAAACTATTTTGGACTACATACTGTTAGGAAGCATCAACACATGCAGATATAATATTAAGTAGATCTAGAGTGATGAAATAAATGAAACATATGGCAGGTAATCAATTTATATTTTAGGAAGGAGGTCAAGGGTCAGAGGTCACAATGACAATAGTCATGTGACTCAAGAATGATCTTGTAAGTGAAATAAATAAGATAAATAACATTAAAATTAAAATAAGAATGATGAAGGTAGAAGCGATTTTTTCAAAATTGTAATATAAGAGCATATTCATTGGTGATAGGCATAATAATAAAAATAAAAATAAAAATAAAAATAAAAATAAAAATAAAATAAAATAATAATAATCATAACAACCATAATAATGATAATAATAATAATAATCATCATCATGATCATCATCATCATCATCATCATCATCATCATCATCATCATAATAATCAACTTTATTTATATAGCACTTATCTAAAAGATGCTTTCAGGAAGACATAAAAGCAAGAAGAGTAAAATACATAATGAGTATATACAATGAGATAAATAAGGAAGAGAAAATAAATAAAGAGGTAAATAAAGACCAAAGAAACAACACATGAAAAGTGAGCAGACACATAAAAGCAAGTCTGTTTTAATTGTTGAATGTCAGCCCGAGGGACGGAGCGGCTCCAGAAGGTCTACGGTGGGAAAGACCCTCTGATCGACGGGACGCCTCGGCCCGGCCCGGGACCAGGGACCGGGGACCAGGGACCGGGGACCAGGGACCGGGGACCAGGGACCGGGGACCAGGGACCGGCCCGGGACCAACGCAGCAACAATGGCAGAAAGGCCCCAAAAGGCCCCTTTAACGAGGGAGAGGCCCTTCCTCTCACCCTCCTCAAATCCTTTTATTCCCCCCAAACCTTTTCTCTGCATCTGTTCCTTTCATTTGTTGATGGATTTAAAGGCCTATTGAAATAACGGGGGTACTGTTGCGTCCCGACCTCTGGTGGGTGCCGCTGAGCGGTGCCGCCTCGTTTCAGGAAGTGGACATTGTGTTTGAAAAGAATGGCAGCCCCGTTCAAAAAAATAAAAGCGTGATTGCCATCAGCTACATTGTCGCCCACTGCCGTTCCTCCAGTCACCCACTCCCAGAATCAGCGGTGATAAGGTTGACACGGCAGCCTTGACGCACAGAGGTGACTCCCCTTCCTCTGCACCATACAATACTTTACAATACTTTCCATCCAGCGCATACGTCTCCAGAGGCCAGTTCACCAATCACAAGCCATGCCCATGACTCCCCAGCAGCTGGTTGGTTGGTTGAGTTTTGGTAACCTGTCATCCCACCATGTTAGAGAGTCCAGACCAACCTGGTTCCAGTCTGGAACTTGATCTACCATGATGGACTTGTCTGCTCTTCTCTGGTGTTCATACCAGTTAAGAACACATGAAGAAACATCTGGACATGACTGACCAAGTCTCCTTCTACCCATAATGCCTTGTGTTCTGGGGTGGTTTCCTGTAGCTGGTTGGATCCCGTTCTCTCTCCTCACAGTTCTCTTGTTAGAGGACTTCTAGGACCCCAGAATTTACTGCTGCACCTTCTGGAGGAGTTGTGATCCTAAACATCCCTGTGTTGCGAGTGTGTTGGCGAATGTTGAGGGGAAAAACTCGTCACATTCACCCAAACTGAGATCAGAGCCCAAAGTCAACTCAACTCAACTTTCCTCTTGCAGCTGCATCGTCAGCATCGTTTTGGTGGTGCGATGTCGAGGATGGAGCAGACACTCCCATCACTGTCACTTTGGAGATCTGTCATCCATTAACATTGCAGATGTCACGTCATCGACTTTACACAAATCTAATCCCGTCTGAATGTGGCGTAATGCAACCAAACCTAACACGCACGCCAGGTTGGTCCATCTGTCCGCCACAGCAGAGCAACAGCTGACGTCAGATCCTGCAGGCGAATTCAACAAGCAGACGTTTTCCTTCAGTCGAAGTGGATCGATCGGCGTGTCCCAGTGTGATCTCGCACCGTCCTCCTTTAAAATGACGGTCTGAGACGAGAGACGAGAGACGAGCCTTTTTCATTCAGCCCATCTGGCGTCTCCCTGCCGGTTAAGCCTGAAGCAGAAAAACCTCCACAGATGGAAAAGGGCGATGCTGTTTGACTCTGCAAGGAATTAGCACGATTCCTGACAGGACTTTATCCGGCCACATCTGCACAGGCAGGAACACACACACACACACACACACACAGATGGTGACCAAGTGGTTAGCGTGACTGTCCCATAACCAAAAGGTCGCAGGTTTGTGTGTCCTGTTGAAGTGGCCTTGAGCAGACACCAGATCAGCCTGTAAATATATCATGTGGATGAAACTGTGGATACATACGCAGCCGGTAGAGGAGACGTCAAGGGGAGTCTGTGCCTCTTGACTGTAGCGGCATCGTGACATTTTCATGGCCTGTTGGCAAATCAGCTCAACTCGATCTGAACCACCGAGATGTATCTGAACTCGCCTCGCCTCTCTGTCCCAACCGTCTTCATCTTCAGCCTTCATGTTGAGTGTTTTACCATGTTGGTAGTTTCAGTTTGTGTTGATTCGGTGGTTTGTGTTGGTCGGTATTTTCTCCTCCTGCTTCAGGCTGCGTACTGTTTTATGATAAATACATTTAAAAAACGCTCTCCCAGAATGCACTGCCCCCTCATTTTTAATTTAACAGTCATTTCATGAACTTTCAAAGGGCATTTCTGCTCATTCGTTGGGCCTGTTAGTTGTCAGAGGTGTTCTCTGGGTTAAGAGCCTGTAGCTGGTCGTGGGTCAGCCGATCGTATCCCATCACCAGGTCACCTCAGCTTGTTTGGGTGTCCACACTCCAAGGTCTAATATCCGCTTTGCTATATTTTTCCGGCTCTGTTATTTTTACCCCCTCCTTTCTTTTTCATCACTCACCATCTGCTGTCGAGGACAGTAGTTAGGTGTCCCGGGTTTGAAAGGTATTTCCTGATTCTGTTATTTTACATTTTTTTGAAGAGACTGCACATCCTCTTTTCATTTTTCTGTGTTTTATTTAGACAGGAGGAGGGTTGAGAGGTTTACGGTGGAGATGCAGCAACATGCTGCTGAACTGCGTCTGCACCCCGAGCCCCAAAACGTCTTTTCAGGGGTCACCCTGCCTACAGAGCTGCTGACACGGTCTGGTTTCAGTGGAGAGTTTTAGTGTCCATGAGAGTCTACATGCTGTTTCGGAGGCTTTTCACTCTGATGAGAAGAAAACTCTGCAGGAAACCTTTGAAGATTTTGGCCTGAGAATGGAAAAGTTTCAATCCAAATGATCGGTATCGTCCTTGAACTCTACCGAGCTACGCTTGTTCCTCCTCCATTGTGATAAAATGCTCAACATATGGTCCGGATACAGATTACAGAGATACTTCTCTCTCCCTCCTCGCTCTCTAATCAAATCCATATGGGCTTATAGGAAAAGCACTTCGCTGAGTATGAGGAGCTCAGTGGGACGAAAGGTCACAGTCTGATAAAAGAGGCAACGGGTCTTGATTTGATGGTTTGGGTCGAGAAGCAGAGGATGCTGGGTATTCCAGGGTGTGCTAATGTGTTAGCATCAGTAGCAGGACGTGCTAACCTCACATGACATGTTTGGAGCTGGAACATGGCCTGTCATGTGACTTCATGTGCTTTCAATCTAATTTGATGTCTGGTGACATAATGAAGCAGTTGTTTAATACTTATTACATGATTCTAAAACCATGGCAGGCTGACAGGAGTGTGTGTGTGTGTGTGTGTGTGTGCAGACATATGAAGCCCTGTCCTCCATTTTGCTGTGCATCGTTCGTCCCGCTCCACGCCGCCACTGTATCTGCAGTTGGCAAAAATTAAAATGGCGGCTTAAGTTATTAAACTGAGCAGCTTTAATCATTGGCTGCAGAAATTCAAGGTTGGAGGAGCAGCGAGGATTAACGTCCTTTAAGCACAAAGCCTTCATACCCACCCTGGCCTGCTGTCTCTCTGCTGATCTCTCTCTCTCTGCTGATCCCTCTCATTTCATTTCCCTCCGCTGTCTGTTGCTCTCTCTCTTTCCACCCGGCTGTCTCTCCCTCGTCCTTCCTCGCCGACATCCCCGAGCAGTCATCTCTCCACGCTCCTCTGGGCGGAGACCCTTCATCTCCCGTCTTTTTCTGTCTTCCTCCCCTCCGACCCCCCGGGGGGCCCTCGGGATCCTCCGGGCGCCGTCCGACTTCTCCTCGTCCACGCGGGGCGAGAAATGAAGCGGCGCCATCATGGGTTTCATGGAATTCTACCTGGAGATTGACCCCGTCACCCTGAACCTCATCATCCTGGTGGCCAGCTACGTCATCCTGCTCCTGGTCTTCCTCATCTCCTGCATCCTGTACGACTGCCGGGGGAAAGACCCCACCAAGGAGTACGCCCCCGAGCCGCCGGCGCCGCCCAGCCAGTCGCCCATACGCCTGCTGGTCATGCAGAACTCGCCGGCCTCGTCCCGCTACGAGCCCAACAACACGGCGGGCCACGCCGAGCCGCCCACGCCGGATCTGAGCCGGGAGAGGGAGAGGGAGAGGGAGAGGGAGAGGGAGAAGAGGAGTACGCTTGTTTGAGTCTGAGGGGGGAGGAAGAGGGAGGTTGAAGTGCTGCTGTATCGTTCTGTGCAGTATTTTCAGTCCTGGACATTTTGTTTTTTTATTTCCTGGATGATGTTCATGAGTACTAAGCAGGTAAGCAGCCGGTGTGTGAACAGTGTGTGTGTGTGTGTGTGTGTGTGTGTGCTTGTTAGGGTTGCCAATATATCTCACCAATATTGGCCTTTTTTTTTAGACATCATATATCAGCCAGTCAGCGTCATCCACCTCTAATATGATGGACATTGATTGATTACATATTCATTGTAGAACTGATCAATAAACCTGAAAGTATGCATCAAAATGTGTAATTAGTAGTACTTGTGGTATTATCATTTTGCTCCAGCTCCAGTGGAGAGTTTTAGTGTCCCATGCTGTTTCAGAGGCTTTTTCATCCTGCAAACCCTAGTGCATGTATGTACGTTTGTATGTATATGTGTGTGTGTGTGTGTGTGTGTGTGTGTGTGTGTGTGTGCAGTCAGATACTAGAGGTCATGGTGTTTCAAGGGCATCTGTTCATCCCATGCATACTGTGCTGTGCCAATCTATTAGCAAATCCATAGGAATCAATTATTGCTCCTGTGCTGTTCGCTGGACATGAACGGGCGATACTGGCAGCTGTCTGACCAGCTGACTGAACCCGTCATGTTTAATGGAAGGAAATTAGAATTACAGCCCAGTTTACTTGTTTTTTTAGCATTCGTCACATAAACTTATGAAAACGGGAAAGTAGAAATGAAGGATGGATGAGGAGCTGCAGGTGAAACGACAAGTGGCGGGAAGATCTTTCAGCACAAACCAGGAGAGACGAGGGAAACCCCGTCAGACCCGTCAGACCCGTCAGACTGTACTCCTGTCAGATCATGTTCAACACATTCCAGCTATTTAGTGGTGAAATGTTGTAATTTACGTCTTTGGTGAACCCACTTTACTTCAGTTAGTTATTTCCTACATTTTCCCACAATGACGTCCACCGGTCTCGGCGACTTGTCGGTGGAGAAATTGGTCTCTCTCTCTCCTCTTCCTGTGTTGCCCAGAAATGCAACATACATCACCAATTACAGTCGATGTTAAAGTGTTAAGGTTCAAGGTTCAAGGTTCAAGGTTATCTTTATTGTCCCAATTTGTTTTGCAGCCAGCAATATCCTCATAACCATCAGATAAACAAAATAAATAGACAACACATACAATATAAAAATCACATTGAGTTAAAAGGCCAATGGCAGCAGGAACAAATGCGTTCTTAAGTCTATTGGACCTGCATCTTGGCAAATTAAGTGTTAGTCTTTAAATTAAAAAAATAAAATAATATTAAATAAATAAAAAAGCCATTATAGGAATCCTGCTTCATGATTGGTCCACTCCTGCTGCAAGGAAAATTCAACTGTTGTGCTCAAAAGAATCTGAAGAATGAAGAGGATGCAGCGGTCAACAATACTAATGAAAGATAATGTAGATGCAGCACAGACGCATGAAGAGGGAAATAGATGATACACACACACACACACACACACACACACACACACACACACACACACATAAACGCCACATGTCACTGCATGCGTTGGCTACATTCAGCGCTGTTTGTGTCTTGTATTTAATTGGTTCTGGCATATTGAAGAACTTCTTTACATCAGAGACATCATGAGCAGCATGTGGTCGGGCTGAGCCTGTAAATCTACAGGCAGCTTTACGTAAACGCACCGTCTGTTGGCCCACATTTTATAATTAGATGGTATAGATGGTATTTTATTCTCTGCATGGAAATATGAAGTTAATAATAGGTTGCGCTTACGATGCATATTGGAGTTTTAGTTATTCAAACATTTCTGCTGCTCTGGAGGCAGAAATAATCTCATTGGTTGAATGAAACCTCAGTTTCAGTTTTTTCTGGCGAGAAAGGAGCTACATAGTTATCTAGGTTAGCTGGTTAGCCTAGCTGACCTTCCAAGTTCAAACTAGCCATACTAGCCTATAGCTAGCTGGGTTAGCTAGTTAGCTGACCTGCTGACCTTCCAACATCATGACTGCCATGGTCATGAAGGAATGAAAAAAGTGGGGAAGTCACTGCTGTTTACATTTTGTTTCTATATTGACCTTCCTTCTGCCATTCAGGTTTTCCAGTTAGCTGTGGTTCTTTGGCTCCGCCCATTGAGGTTTAACTCAACCAATGAGATGATTTCTGCCTCCAGAGCAGCTCTGCCTGAGAAATATTTGTAAAAGTAAAACTCCAATCTGTTCTTATGGTGCTTTCACAAGCTCTCAAAGCAGCTTACATAGTGAGAAAGCTCCATCGCTGCCAGTATAAATGGGTGAAATACTTTCCTAATTGATAGACAGAGGACAGTGGTGGGCGGGAGGATGCAGCAGGACATGCAATTCTACCCACAGAGCATCATCTATATTGCCCCCACATCCAGCCCACCCCCACCCCATACTGGGCACGCTAGTCCCAGACCCATGTTGCCCTGCTGCTCAAACCTGCCGCCACCAGCCTGTAAATCCCCTGCCTGATCCCACCCATATCCTCCCTCCATCAGAGAGATGGAAGTGGGCTGACAACATAAAGCCTCGCTGAACAGGGAAATAATGAATGGCTGGACGGAGGGATCGACGCATGTTCGTCACTCATCCCCTTTGACGTATGCTGGAGACACATGGAAAGTAGGTTGCAGTGGAATAGGCCTAGGTCATTGGTCATTGCTCTCTGAAAGGACGAGTACGGAGTCTGTTGATGGCGTCATTTTACACTAAGCGGTTCGTTGAAGGGCCATGCACAATCATCATCATCACAGGAGCGCACTGGGATCATCTGCTTATTCCAAACTGAAATTAGATACATTTTATTTCATGATTGGTGCAACAATAGTTCAAACCCGACATCCGTGTCAAGACAGTATTTGTATTGTATTTTGCAATTGTTGATACCAGTGTAAACGGTAACCTTTCTCCATTTTCCAGGATCTCGACCAAACCTGGTGGACAGAAAACAAATCCCACTCGAGTTCATGGCATCACCCACCACCCATCAACAGCACAAGGTCTTCCTGTTCACACTGAGCATGCCTCGCTACAGATTGCTGAGGGTCCACAAAGTCAAACTGACCTGATTTCAACCCGGGGTCTCAACTACCACTTCACTAAAGGGAAATTCCGACAACGGAGATATTTGGGCTTTTACTGCATTAGTCATGCCTACTCGACTACATCAGGACCCAAATGTACCGATGGAAGGGCCTTTTCTCCTCCCTGACAAGCAAAATGTGATGTGCTGGTGCAGCAAGGAGGAATTTGATCTCATTGCACCTGACACATTCAGGTCCACGCTGTAGTAGCACAGAGACACAGCTGAGTGATACCAACACACTAACATATAATCAGTTGATTCAATAATGAGGCGCTGCAGTCAGAACAACCTCAACCTCCTCAGACTCCAAGCTAATAGAGACTTTCAGTTACAGCACAAATCACAATCTGACCACGTCTGGCGCCATCATGGAGGTCCATTAGAGAACTAGCTGTTAGTTGATAATGTGTAAATCTATCAGAACCAGGCTGGACTCAGTAAACTGTCTAGTCTTTAGTTTAGTTACTGTTAACATGGGACTACTAGCCACTGCTAACGCTAGCTTCTACTAGATACGTTAGCTAGTGTGTTAATCAGATGTGCTAACAACAAGACAGTGATGGTTAGCTGACCAGATACTGTGGTTAGCTAGCTAACAAGCTACATGATCTAAACACTAAATCAATCAGATGATCAGTGATGATCTCATCTCATCTCCCTCGGCGACTGGGTTTCTACTGCTGCTGCTGCCAGTGATAAGAAACCCTGATATTTCCTCACATTTTGATTAGAATATTAACATTTTCTCAATGACTGTAACTTGTTTTTATGGAAAGTAAGAAAGCCGCCAAACATCTGCAGACTGTGCCACGAGGTTCATCCTGACATCTCAGAGTCCGGCGATGCGTTCATACAGCAAAAATGTTCTCAGCAAAAAATATTATTGCAGTCTTCTTTCTTGATGTTTGGCGCCATGTCGGTCGGCCCTGCCCGGTGGGCTCTACTCAGCGTGTCTGAAGAGATGAAGGTCATCCAGCACCTCTAACTGACTTAAGCTTGCTTGCTTCCTGAAATGACGATCCCCAACGACCAGCAACACTCTCTCTCTCTCTCTCTCTCTCTCTCTCTCTCTCTCTCTCTCTCTCTCTCTCTCTCTCTCTCTCTCTCTCTCTCTCTCTCTCTCTCTCTCTCTGCCACATCAGGCCAGAGCAAGCCGACACGTCCTTTCCCTCGGTCATTGGCTCTGACGCAACTGATGATACAACGGCAAGTCTTCTGGGGACTCGTGCCACAGAGGGGCCCCGTCAGGCTAAATCCTCTTACGTAAAAAAAACAAGGGCTGGACATCTCAGCACCCAGTCAGCCAACCAAACCGACCAATGGCTGCTTCTCATCTGCAATATGAATAGCTCAGATATTCCCCCCATATTTCATGTTTGCAGGATTATACGCTGAATGCCGCAGCGTATTACGACCACGTATTATGTGTGGTTTTTTGCCTGTGCTGTTTGTTTTTTTCTGCGGGGGTTATGTAAGTTTCAGGTTGTCAACAGACTGAGAGTTTGTCATGTTCCGGCCTGACATGAGGCTCAGAGACCGGGCTCCCAGCATGCAACACTGAAGATTTTACGGACCAACTTCCAGTCCTTCCTGACTTCCTTTAGCCCACGCTAAAAACAGACGCACACATGGTACTGTAAGGCGTTTTGGATAAGAGCATCCACCAAATGGCAGGTGGTTATGTTTTATGCTGTTTCATATTTTGGATTGATTTTACCCAAATTAGCAAAATCATCAAAATATTTTGCCTTTTTTTTGTTGTTCTTTTTTGTCCAACTTAATTGTCTAAGTCACAATTGCACTGTAGGCTGGGTTTATGTTATATGGAGTAATATTGGTTTCCACAACCAAAAACAAAATCTCAGATATTCTAATGCTGTGATCGTATTTCAGAATTGAAACCATTTCTGGACTCTTTTGCCATCTTTCAAATTCCACACAAATCATTATTAAATATTGCTTCATATTTTCTTTCTCAAATCCAATATTGTGTAAAGACACTAATATGTAATGAGAGTTTAAGAATTTCTCATGTAACCCTTGTAAATAAAAAATGGACAAAAATCAGAATAAAAAACTAAAACCTGAGCTTCATTCCGTCTGTAGTCGTGTCCTTCCTGTCCGTCCTGCAGCGCTCAGTGAAACTCTTGATGTGATGTGTGACGTCTGAACTCTGGGATTAGCAGAATATCCCAATCTGCTCCCTTTTACTCCCAGAAAATGGCATTACATAATCCCACTCCCAACTAGTGTGGTGCTACAGAGGCAAAATATGGAAAAACGAACAGGACATGTTGTATACATGCTGGCACCCAATCAGGATGCATGATGGGTAGTAAGACGTCAGATATTTAGACAGGAACAGGAACAGGCTGCTGTGATGCTTTCAGCCCAAACACTTTAGACCTTTATGAGGGTGTACTGGAGTAGTAGTAGTAGTAGTTGTGGTAATAGTAGTGGTAGTAGTAGTAGAAAAAGCAATGGTAGTAGTAGTAGTCGTAGTAGTAGTAGTAGTAGTAGTAGTGGTAGTACTACTCATCTGGATCTCATCTCAGTCTTTACAGGTCAGGTGTAATCCATCACGATCATTCCACAATCTCACTGGGCAGACGACCGGCTGAACGCCTCAGTGGACATTTTGGGAGGAATAAAGCTGTTACTGAAACAGCTAATTTTGATTGGAGGGTATTTGTAGACGTATCAGAAGAGGCTTTGAATGGCTGCAGCCCATAATGATTCTGAGAACAGATTAGGAGATTATGGTCAATAAAACTGCAATTTTCTGCATGACGTCAAAAGATTTGTGATGTCTCGATGTCTGCAAGCAACTCACAAATATCACATGAGTCTTGATATGCCTGGTAATTTACCTTTACATTTAAATGAATAATTAGTAGGGGAAAATAAGGACTTATTTATAAGAGTAATATATATTAAAAAAATAAAGCAACATTTAGGAAATAGGTCTCTTTAAGAAGTACTAACTTAAAAAGTAGTAGTTAATAAAAAAGTTTCAAAAAAAAAAAAAGATTTGACTACATGCTGAAAATGAATGAAGATAGAATATAAAATGTATCTTAACCTGTAGCGATTAGGCAGTTTCAGTGAGTAGGCCTCTCATCCTCATCTGCACAAACGAGGAGCAACATCTCTCTTTGTTGGTGTGTAGAGACCCCTAGTGGTGATTGCTGGAACTACTTCTCAAAGTCAAACCATTCACTGTAAAGCATCATCTGGACTATTAGGGCCAAATGAACTGTGCTACCTTGGTATACTTCCTGTAATCAAATGAGACCATGGTGGAGATGATGGTAGCTTATATCTCACATCAGAGGTTTTGTTAGTGCAGGTGTTGCTCAACATCCACCCTCAGATCCTCTTCCTGTCAGATCTCATCAATCTGAGATGAATTTACTTTTTTTTTTATTGTATCCACTTTCCCTCAACCTCCCTTTTTCCATCTTCCTTTCTCTCCTTCCTCCACCTGCCGTCGCCAGAACCTCTTCAGCTTTAGCTCTGTTAGCGCTGGAAGAACAGCGCCCTCTTCCTGCATGCACTGGGTGGAAGGCAGATGTACAGTCTTGACAGATTCATTTGATTCTTTATTGATCTATACAAAATCAGCGATGTTCTAACAAAGATCACGACTCCGAGTGGATTATAACTTTTTTTTTAATTTTGATCATGAGAAACACAATCAAGGACAAGGAGAAATATCTGAAAACACAGATTCAAACATAATAGAGCTCAGGAGCGCTCTGAAAAAGCAGACACTGGAGTGGTCTGAGAAAACAAAACACCAAATAAAGGAACAACTGAACCATAAAAAGAAGTGCTTCAGGTTGGGGAATACATTCCTCCGGACCAAATGTAGCCAGAAATCTATACATACATAAGCATCTACATTGAAGCGACTCTGTCCTGGTTGAAAAAATGAATTAAGAGACCGGAGCACCTGGTGCAAAAGCAATCGAACGGTCAAACAAAGCATATATATACTTATTTATTTACTGGGGTTCCAGGTACTAGTGGAGTAGAAAGAAACTTCAGGTTGAGGTATTTCAACTAAGCAGGAGAAGTATGGAAAGGACCGGACCCTTTCACATCCTGACAGGTGAGACTTCCATAATGCCCATGCAGCGCCCAGACTGTCTGGGCACGCCGTTTTGGTAATAGTGTCAATTTCTGAATATATATTTATATATATATATATACTGCTTATATATATATATAACCCTTTCCAAAATACACAGGAAATATCTATGTAGGAAAACAGACTGTACAAAAAAAAACAAGAATAGCTCTGTATAAACATTAAAACCTTTAATATATCAATATATCCTTTATGCTGTGTTATTTTGGTCTGTAGTAAAGAGTACTAAAGTGAATCCACAGTAGAAGACACCACTCACCCAACGCACTGTGTCAAATATACATCCGATACATTCATCTCTCACTCGGCCAGCGGGGGGCGCACTCACGGCTGAGCTACAGTCGGGACAGAGAAAAGTCATGCGTGCCAAAGCCATAAAGAACCAACTATTGCACTGGAGGAAATAACGGAGGGATTCCTGCACCGACCAGAAAACCAACTCAACAAACTCAACATGCTCGGTCAACGTCGTGAACTCGATTGTTTGGGGGAAAAACTGGAAATGTTATTTTCTGCCAGACGTCCTCAGTCTTGGTTTGATCCACGCAAAAATAAATAAAACTGCAAACGTCCTGAAGGCGTCAGGCTCAGGGTGTGTTTTACTGCAGTTTTCTACTACGGTTGCATCTCGACTTGACGACTTGAACTTCAATGAATGAGTCAAATTTCCTAACAGTATGACTTAATAACACTGATTCTGCACCTTCAACACAGCTTCAGACTTACACAGCCTTCAGTATATACTCATGTATTTATTATGATATTGTACTGCAGTATTGTAATATTGTAAACCTGTGAATCCTGCTACACTGCACATCATCTGTATTTTACACCCTATTGCATTTCTTCTTATCTTAGCTGCTGTAACGCTGCAACTAAATGTCTTTTAAGTGACATGAGACACGGCGGGGAAACGCTGCAGCCTGATACCGGTGCTGCCGTGTGACCAGGACTCGTCTACTTATTGCTTCACGTTTTCAGAAAAAGCTCAGGCAGAAAACACAGCCAGCTCTATGTAGGACACGGCCTCGGTTCTGCCTACGTAGCGCTGACGTACGGGGTGGCATAAGGGACGTGGGTCATAACTCCTGACGCCACCCAAGGGTGTTTCTGCACAGCGGGAGTCGCTGTAGAAAACGCTCTGCAGCTGAAAATGGAACGACACTAGCCTACACTGATCCCAACCCAAGTTCCCGGGCCGCTCCTCGTCACTTCCAAGGGGTGAAAGTTGATCTTTCCAGACACAAGCTGCAGAATTTCAGCAGTAAAAAGTGGCATTTCTGCAGCGTGTCCCTCTGTTTGCAGGTTAAGGACTTTCCTGTTAAGAGTGTGTGCAGTGGCATGATGCAGCAACACACCAGCACATGATCCCTAATACAGCAAGACAAGCTGAGCGGTTCAGGAACAGACAGGAAGAAGGGATGGACGTGGATTTAACAGAAGCCATGTTGGGGATGAGGTGACCGTATGAAGGGTCTGCACCAGGTCACGGATGGCGTCGGAGATACGGTTCGACCCCCCGCAGTAACGATATGGACGGTCGTGGCATCGGAGTATGTATGGACCTTGATGACGAGAGGGACTGCACATGTGCCGGAGCATCTAGCCGGGTCTCATCAACGGGTCTCATCAACGGGTCTCATCAACGGGTCTCATCAACGGGTCTCATCAACAAAGCAAACAAAAATCTGATTTTTTTTTTGGACCAATCAGGAGAGCGGAGGAGATAGCGGCAGTCATTAGGAGGGTCTATGTACAGATCAACGGTATGAAAACGACCTGCAAGGCGGTCGGAGTGAAGAGGCGGAGTTTTGTCTCGTGTTTTTGTGTTGTTGGGGGGGGGGGGGGGGGTGTTAAGTCAGAAATGGGAGGGTGGCAGTTTCATAACTCTGGGGCAGCTAAAGTCCATGAGGAGAGTTCACATGTGTGGATGCTTCTCCTTTTACAACTGAATTCAAATGGCGTGGCAGGGATGCCGGGTCATCGTTCTCAGTGTGTGTGTGTGTGTGTGTGTGTGTGTGTGTGTGTGTGTGTGCGTTCTCGGCGTGTGTGTGTGTGAGTGTCCTCACAGCAGTCCATGCTGCGCCTCGTACTTGGCCAGGACGTTCTTGGTGCGTCCCAGCTCCTTCCTCAGGTCGGCCACTTCCTGCCGCAGAACCGAGTTCTCCTTCTCCAGGAACCCGGCCCGGATGGCGATCTGGTTCTCCTTGAGCCGCCGCGCGTCCCGGGACCGCTTGGCCGCCACGTTGTTCTTCCTGCGCCTGGCCCAGTACTTGTCGTCCTGCTCGATGGACACAAGGGAGGAGGGAAGGGGAAGTTAGAAAGGGAAGCTTCAAATTTTGGGGTTGATGGTTTAATTCCATGCAAGATGCAAGGTGGCGTTCAGAATTTTTAAATAAAGGAAGGAAGTCGAATGTGACCTTTGCACAAAATAACCTCTTGGGTTTATGAAACCCTTTAAAGCCCCAGGAAAAATGAATATATGATATCAAAGTTTAGAGTCTAATTAAACATCCACAACAATCTGAGTGAAAATAAACGTTGAGAAATATTAGAAAACCTCGTTCAAAAACATAATTTAGCTGTTTTCATTTCTCAGGACTGTGTAGGCGTCAGATCAGGATTTGATTGACATCCTGACACGATGGATAGCTCCGCCCATGTCAAACTGTCAAGCTGTTGCACCTGTTGGGGGCGGGACAACTGACGTGCATTGTTTACTGATTGGATGAATGAATTCTCTGCGTCATAAAGATCAGAAAATACCACGCCCACTTCAACCCCCCTGTTCTGAACCCCCCACTCATCTGAACCAGCTTTTCTAATATTTATCAACGTTTATTTTCACTCAGATTTTTGTGGATGTTTAATTAGACACTAAACTTTGATATCATATATTCATTTTTACTATTTCAAGCCAAATTTCCTGGGGCTTTAAAACCTGTTGGATAACGTCCAAAACGCATTTTTCTTGTTACCTTAAAGGGGCGCTAGTAGTCTATGACCTCTGTTGACCTCTACTGGTCAGCAGCAGGAATCGCAACAACATTGATCGAGCTCTATGAGGCACTTTCACAACGACAAGATCAGCAGTAAAACATGAAGATAAAACCAAAACCATGAGTTTGTTGGTGAGTGTGGTATTGAACAACCCCAGTATGTGAGGTCCTCACGAGTCCTCGTTTCTTCTCTCTTGACCAAAACATCGATTAGGATTTTAAGCGTTCTCTAATCATTAGTGAATTACCGAGTATCGAGTTTCTCCAGAGCCGCTTTCACAATCAGCTGTCAGCAATTCATGACTCGCCCTCCGACACACAGACGCGTTTTGTTTCTGAACAAATGAAAAGTCAAATCCCCTGAAGCGTGACCCGGACAAATCAAGGAGCAGCACTAAGCTTCTAAACGAGGAGGACCCGCCCTCTTGGGGTTGGATCTGACCAATGGGAGAGGAGAGTCGCAACAGGGAGTGGATGGCTACAGCTGGTCGAGAGAGAGAGAGAGAGAGAGAGAGAGACAGACAGACAGACAGACAGAGAGAGACAGACAGAGAGAGAGACAGACAGACAGACAGACAGAGAGAGAGAGAGAGACAGACAGACAGAGAGAGAGAGAGAGAGACAGACTGACAGACAGACAGAGAGACAGACAGACAGACAGACAGACAGACAGACAGACAGAGAGAGACAGACAGACAGACAGACAGACAGAGAGAGACAGACAGACAGACAGACAGACAGAGAGAGAGACAGACAGACAGACAGACAGACAGACAGACAGAGAGAGCCCTAAACCCTCGTGGACTTGGCAGGAACGCGCCTCAAAGTCCGTGAGTCCGTGAGTCCGTGAGTCCGGACGTTGGGATTGGGCTTTTATTCCTGATGTGTTACTGCTAATCGGACACAGAGAACCAGCTCCAAATTACCTTCAAGTCTTCGGGGATGAAGACCTTGCGGGCCTTCTTGATCATGGGCTGGGGCTTCAGCTCCTCGGCCGAGAACTTGCGCTTCCGCGGGTCGAACATTTCCTGTCCCGGCACGCTGGACAGTGCCAGGTCGGCCGGGTCGGGTTCGTAGCCCACCGGAACCTGGATGGACTCCGGGTCGATGGGGCTGGGGGTGTTTCTGGACCTGGGGAGGCCTAGAGGAGGGGAGAGGCAGGCTGTTAAAGGTCCCATATTACAGGAATATTACAGTGTTTCCTTGAAGATTTGATTTTTATTGAAGTGGTTGAATTTAAAGTTAATTAAAAGTTAGAAAAAGTTTAAAGTTTAAAGTTAGTTAAATCCACCAGGCAGTTTCAGACCAGTAAACGCATCACAACTAGACTGGGTCCTGATTGGTTCCCCTCACTAAAGACTTCCTGAAATCTGTCCAATCAAGCCTCCACTCGGCAGGTTGACCTCATTTGAATTAGAGGAGCTGCTGTTGTCGGCCAATTAGGGTCCAGCATTGTGAGGATTTCATTCAATTTAACTAATTCAATTCAACTTCAACTACATTTAGTTGCAAAACATCACAAAGAACATTAGTCTTATCCTGATCCATCGTACATCTGATAACAAAACCATGAAAACAGAATAACACAGAACCTTTAAAATCAAAACAGTTCTTTGGATTAATTTAATTGAAAATTTGAATTTTCTGAAATTGTTTGGAGGAACCACCAAGTGTAAACCCAAGTTCCAATACAATGGCGATACTGGTAAGTTTACTTAAAAATGTATTAACCTGTGTTAACCTATGAGACAACATTGTAAGTTTCCATTAATACTTTGTATGTAGTTAAAATACGATGTCAGCACCAACACAGGTTAGGTTAATAGGCTAGGTTAATACGTAAGTGGACATGTCGGAATAACACTGACAACATGTAATGTCATGTAATGTCAAAATGAATTATTCTTTAATGTGTAAATGTACATTTCATTTTAATACTTAGTAGTTTGAGTGTACCAGTAGAATAAGCTTCAGTTCCTAGATCAGCAACTTACAAGCAACCAGCAGTAAATAGTACGAGGGTTTCTCAGTCAAAACGAGGCTCAGGTGTGGCAGGGCGTTCATATTGTGTCCTCCAACTCTCCTCCAATAGCACTGCAGCAGCCTAGTCTTTATCAATGCAATATGAAAAGGCATATAGTAACACCAACCACACCTTGCTACACCAGACTCTTTGCACCTTCTCGTGGCTGAAAAGGGAACAAAAGTTGCACAGACCAAATAATTCCTCTTAAAAGTGGAGCCACGGTGCAGCAAACATGCAGCAAATGACATTTCCACGACTGTAGTCCCAGTAGTGACGAACGGGAGCCACCAGGGGGCAGCAGACGCAGCGCTCAACTGATTCTAGCCAGTGGAAATCCAACTGCAACCACATGATGGAGTCCCTCCACGGGGACAATTTCATGTTAAATATTGGATCCCTCAACACCCCCGCTGTTTTCCATCCCGCCAGCTGAAGTGTGACACACAGGTAAGCAGCTCAAGTGCCCTCCAGTTTCTCCCGCTGCAGTTTGACCCAACTAATGGATTTGCTGGCTACTCCACATCTCTCTCGATCTGTCCATCACCCACCCACCCTCCTCACCCCCTCCCTCTCTGGCCTTGCCATCATTACTCTGCTTTGCATTGAGTGGGCTGCAGTCTGTGACAAACTGATCAGAGGAGACGGAAAATGTGGGAAGTGTTCCTGTTTTTTAACCTGGTTAAAAATGCACCCGTTGCTACAATCACAGATTTAAAGAATATTTTAAATAAATCTCCTGGCATAACACAGGGAAGATGCAAAGAAGGATGGAAGGAAGCAAGGAAGGAAGAATGGGTAGATGGAAAACATTAACCTTGAGCACATTTACTTCATTATTAGTAGTAGACTACATTTCCTCTTTTCAAAGAGTTTAGTCTCTTCACTACCCGGCTCAACAGATCACATCCTCCTCAGGGACGTTACAAACATCAGCTCAATTTATCTGCTGAAATCACCTAAACTAGGAACCAAGACAAGTGTGTTTTTGTATATATTTCTTTTTGCTTTTGATTTAGTTGTATGATCACATCTACTAACTTCATTCCTCATATAAGCACCCAGGCTGTACCTGTAAATGAGGCTTATAACAACAAAACACTCAACTCCTGCGTCACGTTGAAACGCCGCCTGCTGATGTTCCTTCAGCGTAGGAAACAATTCAGGTTGCTGATCTGCATGTTTCCCAGCCATCATTGTGTTTAAATATAATTTCTCGAAGCCGTTTGGACGACTCACCCAACACAGACTCGCGTTATGTAACACATGTGGGCGTCTTAATTAACACATGGTTGGGGTTTTTTAAAAAGAGAGACAGGAAATAAAAGACGTGAAGCTGAAACCGGCAGCTATTAAAACCTCTCTGGTGTGATGGATGCGTCTGCAGCTCGCGGCTCTGTAGGCGCCTCAGTGGAGAGACAGCAGTTATTGATTATGTACAAGAGCTTCCCAGTTTAAATGGTGGATCGATCGGTAGCGCTGATGATTGATAGCAACAAAAATGAGACAAATTCTGGTGCTTTTTATTGGCTGCTGCTCACACCTCAACACACTGGATTGTCTATATTTTGCAGATATAAAGGGATTAACTTGAGGAAATGTGATTTTCAATTAAACCGATGTACAAGTCAATAAGAGTTGCTTAACAATAACCATGATAATATTAATTAACACTTGAGAAAATGAGTAGCAGCTCTTGAATACAGTTTAATGACACAAACCGGCTTGTTCAGTGACAAAAGGATGAACTTCCACTGGCGGGAGAGACTTCATGCTAACCAGTTAGCCAGACAGATAAAGGTTTTATACTGGTGATTTATAATGGACTTCACTAATGATTCAAGATTGAGATTGAGTTACTAAAAGGTCTATCTTCATACCTTGGATGATGCTAGTCGCCTACCTTTACGTAACATACTGTATGCTAAAGCGCTAGCATGCTAGCCACCGGAGACACAGTGATGATGTTTGGTATCATACTGGGTGACCAAAGAGACCGACTCCCAAAAAGCTGCTGTAGTCCTTCAATGTGTTTGACTGTGTTGGTGTTGATGTGTCGACTTTATAGCATTTTCTTCAGTGTACGAAAACTAAACTCGTCTTTCAAACTTCTGCTACTTCCCGGATCTTTGTCGTTGAAAAGGGAGTAAAACGAGAGTTGGAGCGACTCTGCAGCAATTGTGCAGAGAAACATGCAATAAAGTGTGAGACGTTCATGTTAGTCATTTAGCACACGATGAAATGAACAAGCATGTGCCGTACATGAAAGTATGGGACTGTTAATTTGCTGCAACCTTAAATGCCTTAGACCTTAAATGCCAAACTGCAGTTGTATGACTTGAGATTAAAGGGTGAAGCGTTGGTTTCTTTAAGGACTCTCCTGGAGCTTCAGGAATACTTTGCCACTAACTAATAGAGAACACTGTAAATTACACTAACTGAGGCATCTTATTACCGAGGCCCTTCGTCAGCCATCAGGCGTCTCAGTGAGGATCTAATTAACCCCGCCGGCCGCCGGCCGCCATGTTAGCAAATGCCACAATTAAGCCAAAGAGTGAAGCAGAATAAAGCCTGGCTGCACAGCAGGGCTAGGCTGTCATGTGTGTGTGTGTGGTGTGTGTGTGTGTGTGAGAGAGAGAGAGAGAGAGAGAGACAGGAGGACCCCCCAATGCTATGAGCCCCAGCAATTCTTGGAACTGTACTATTTGTTTTTCCCCTACAGCTGGCCCTGGTAAAGCAGACGTTAGGAGGTCAGGGGCCAGAGGGAGGAACGAAAGGGCCCCTCGGCTGCAGGAAGCTGGGTTGGAGAGAGAAGGGGAGGGGCACGAAGACGACGGTGGGGTATTAGGGGAGGCATGGCGACAGGGGAAACACTGGGCTGGGGATGAGCTGCTGAGGTTAGGGGAGATCGGAAAGAGAGGCAAGGTGATGAGATGAGAGGGGGAAGGCTCACGCTGCGTTCCAGAGATGTCGGAAAGTTGGAAATTCTGGTTGCCCCGGTAGGAAAAATGCGATGGAACGGCTCTTCAAGTCGGAATTAGGAAACTTGGGCAAGATTGCTCAACCTCAAGGTTTCCGAGATGCAGTTATCTGATGTCACGTCAACGTGGCGGCATACACTGTAAAAGCTGCACAGCATTACTTTAACGTGTTGATGTTCTTCAACGTGCTGAATGCTGCTGTAGGCGGGTTCGTACGTGCGAGGCGCCAAAGAGGTAACGGCTTGGAAAAACCTGCCCAGCGCAGCTTTAAGTTCGATTTTCACCTTTAATCTATCAAAACGCCTTCGTGGAAAATGGTTTAAACATAAATTTGAAATGTAAAGTTGCACATTCATTTGGTAACTGACTGTATTGATGACATAACATTAGCTGTAGCATGGGGAACAGTATTTTACATTAGGCTGGTTAGGGTTAGGGTTAGGGTTAGGGTTAGGGTTAGGGTTTTTCTGCGCCGGAGCACTGAAACGCACCATGGTTGGAATTACCACCTGGAAATATGGAATTTCCCACCTCTGGCTTTAACTGGAACGCAGCATTGTTGCCGAGGGCGATTTGTAAAGAGTAGAGGGCCAAATGTGCCTCAGTGCTCCAAACATGACACTGATGAGGTTGTTTTGACACGTGTGTGTGTGTGTGTGTGTGTGTGTGTGTGTGTGTGTGTGTGTGTGTGTAACTTGAGCACCCCTCATCTCTCGTGAGCCGGTGGACCGTGGCTCCTGGTTCCTTCATCCCAATCTCGGGAACAAACAGGAACATCCAATATTCCTAAATCCGCGTTCTGTTGTGATTCCAGTGATCCGGGATCCTCCAGGATCCTCCCAGATCCTCCCGTGGTTGCGACACAGCACAGCAGAAAGTGACCCAACCATTTGAAACACACAGCTGTGTCGTAATCTGTCTATACATAGCACCGTAATCTATGGCATAATCTGACATATTTGTATTCCCACATGCCCTGTGACCGTCAAGGAGATAAGGGCATAGGAACAACCAGGGTTAGATAATGAAAGACAAATAGAGACGAGAGAGAGAGAGAGAGAGAGAGAGAGAGAGGGAGGTAGAGAGAAGGAGGGTGAGGGAGAGAGGGAGGGAGGGAGGGTGTGTCTTGAAAAAACACAAACATCCTTATCCTGCAAATTAGGTGGAGCAGCTCTGAAACACCAGCTGCCCTTTAACGTCTCATTTCATCTTAGTGTGAACATCACTTTTCTTCTGCTTCATGTAAAGTCAGTAACGTCTCCCAGAGTCTCCCTACCACTGGATAGGTGGGGGGGGGGGGGGGGGGGGGCACCCTGCCTTAAAGAGCTGCTGACACTAAAATGGTTTCAGTGGAGAGGTCCAGAGGTCCAGAGGTCCAGAGGTCCAGAGGTTCATGACGGTCTGGAAACGGTCACATTTAACAAGAGTGAACATTGTCGGCTATCAGCAGCTTCAATACGAACAAGTCTAGGCGAGCCTCCAGGCCACGCCTCCAGGCCACACGCCTCCAGGCCACGCCTCCAGGCCACGCCCCCAGGCCACGCCTCCAGGCATGTGCGTCAAAGCGTTCAACCAGCCGTGTGTTAAACCCCATATCAGTCGAACCGCCCGTCAGTACAAACGCTGTGATTTTCAAGGCTCCACTTTAATACCGTGCAGACAGGAATAGTCTGCCATTGAATTGAGTGTGTGTGTGTGTGTGTGTGTGTGTGTGTGTGTGTGTGTGTGTGTTAGTTCATGTCAACACAGTGTTCGAAACTTGACTTGCAGTGGTGGAGTTTGTGTGAGTTGGCCTGCCTTCACGTGAGGGTTCCCGCCCCCTGGCCTAGATCTGGAGAGTACACGATGTACTTAAAACACTGATCTCATGCAGGGACAAGCACAACAGCAGTTCACACACACACACACACACACACACACACACAAGTAAGTCACATGCTTCTACATGCTGTGAGAGGACGGTTGTTTTTTCTGCACATGAGGAACAGGAAAAGGGGAAGTATTTGCCTGCGCACACATACACGAGCACACAGGCGAGGGAATGCACACGCACGCAAAACACATTCGCGCTCATTCAAACCCGGGACAACATCTGTAGAGGTGTTGAATGTGACACGTTGGGTGATATGACTAAGAATCAATATTGTGATTATTTCAAACTTTTACCTCGATTACGATTAATGAACAATTGTTTTATTTGTTATGTTTTATTTTGAAATTTGTTTTATTTTGAAATTGGCCGGATGCTCTATGCCGTTCCTGTGTCTGACTTCCTGCCCGGCTTGACACATTCACTCGCGGTTCGCAAAAAACGACCGGTCCAAACCGGTCTGAACACGGCGTTACTGGACGTGACTGAATACCACGTAGTATTTTTTAAGGGGACAGTTCATGAACGCAGTATTGGGGAAAGTATTTGGCCCATTCATTCACGGGAAAGTGATGTTACGTCTGATGCGCGCACACACACACACACACACACACACACACACACACACACACACACACACACACACACACACACGCACTGGTTGCTTTGCTAACTGGCGCTTCTAGACGTTCTTCATTCTTGTATCCTAAATAACAATCGAAATCAACGATTTTGAAAATTTCCCACGATTACGTAATTAAATCGCGATTACGATGATAAACACGATAATCGCCCACCACTACTACACGTATTCACTCCTGGTGTCTGGCTGTGTTCCCCTGCAGCCCTGAGGAAGCTGGCGTTACTACCGGTGCAGGTCTTCTCCCAGCGGCAGCGTTCCCTCGTTAGCGTTAGCGCCGCGCTAGCAGGACGCCCCGCCCCTCGCCTAGCGACCTCTGACCCCTGATAGGTGTTTGAAGGGTTTGAACTTTGTGCTGTTTTGCTCGGTGACAGTAGAAGTAACGTTAAAAACTCAAGACCGACCCTCAGACTCTGATTGGACGGCGGAATCACCCAATAATCACCCAGTACTCAAACTTTCTGTCCGGTTTAGTCGTTTAAGTGGTAATTATTGTAACTGGACAGTAATTCAGGTCTTAACTGATTCCTTCCGTCATTCCAACACTTTGCCAATTGATTTTCTCATTGATCGCCCAATACATCCGTGCCCCCCCGGGGAGCCTCCTGCCTGATCCACTGAGGTGTTTTCTATTCACGCATCGCTGCTTTTCAGTCACGAGGACAAACGAGTTGAAAGACTGAACCCACGCCGCATAGCTTCAGATTATACTCCTGACTCCTCTGTTGAGGTTTAAGGTGGTGTTGAGGTTTAAGGTGGTGTTGAGGTTTAAGCAGGAAGGTGTGGCGTCATCACTCTTCACACTCTCCCAACTCTAATCTCTCTTATTGATGATTATACTAGAGGAACGTCACCAGGGCGTTGTGGCTCTGAGGCTTGTACTCCTTACTACTGGCTGCTTGCAGTGTTGCTGATCCGGGAATTGAAGCTTATTCTGCTGTTCCAACCACTGCAGGTCTGAGTGTCAGCTAAACACCTCAAATAGAAATGTGTGTGTGTGTGTGTGTGTGTGTGTGTGTGTGTGTGTGTGTGTTTCTGTTACCTGCTCCCGCCGGGCTGCTGTGCAGGCAGTTCGGGGAGACCATGGTTGTGTGTGATGTTGTGGCGCGGTTGCTAAGGTCCATCACCGAGGGCGATGGTGTCGCCGGGGCTTGGGGCATGATCGGCGTGTGTGACGGGTGCTGGTCGTGGTGCTGGGAGGGGCTGGAGGGGATGCCGTTCTCTGACAGGAACTCCTCCAGGTCCATGTACTCCAGCTGGAAGTTGTCCCCGTCGTAGGGGAGGGTCTTATCCCACAGGGTGGGGCCCAGGAAGGCCGACTGGGGGACGCTCCTCTCCTCCTCCAAGTTCTTCTCCTTCTCCTGCTCCTTGCTGAATGCTACACAGAGGAGGGTATTTATGAGTTAGTACACCCATAAAAACTACATTGTAAGGCTGCGTTCACAGACAGCGTGTTCTGGTGGGTTTATTAAGCTCTTCAGCGTTTCCTCCTGTAGCTGGTTGGTCTCCAGGTGAGAACAACAACATTCACCAGATAACCGACGAGAAAACGTCTTAGTCTTCTAACAAGAGAACACAAGGCATTATGGGTAGAAGAGAACTGTGGTGGTTTGTTAGGAGAGAGAACGGGATCCAACCAGCTACAGGAAATGACCCCAAAATGCAATGGGGTAGAAGGAAGTAGCAGCATTCATCGTGCTTGGAAAGTCTAGCATAACAACATTAATTGAGAGCAAACTAAAGTTCCAGACTGGAACCAGGTTGGTCTGGACTCTCTAACCTGGTGGGATGACAGGTTACCAAAACTCAACCAATCAACCAGCTGCTGGGGAGTCATGGGACTTCTGGTTGGCTTGTGATTGGTCAGTGAGAACCTGAACCAACCAGATACTAAAGTACAACAAAGGTTCCTGGGGCAGCAGGGTGACCATCCTTCTACCAGACGGTCCTGGGTTCAAGCATCCACTCTAGACCCTGAATCCCTACCAGATCTAGAGGTGCTGTTCTGTAGCTGACCTCTGACCTCTGACCTCTGACCTTGGTGTGGACGTGAGCAAACAAAAAGATGAATTTCTCCTCTGGGGGTCAAATCAAGTATCACATTACTATTATTATTTATTACTGATTAAAAGCCTCTTTGTAAGATGTTCTTAAAACCCGACAGTACTTGAACCTTTTCAGAGATAATTGTTCTACTGCTGAATGTAAAGGTGCTTACTGGATCCCTTTGGATCTTCGGAGAGCCCCTAGTTTTACAGTGTATACTTTCATCAGGAATTGCTAACAATCTACAGCCAGTGTATTAAGAGTTTGCCATAAGGAAAGAGGTGGTTGTCAGACTGATTGGACATTAGAAGTTATTTTTTAGATTATAAATGTTTGATAATTGCATTAAAATGTGAATCATGTTTTGGTAAAAGTGTGGAGTAAAACTGGTTGGATCCTAACCCAGCCCTGACAGCCCTGAGGACCGAGGGGGGACCAGGAGAGGCTTGTACCGCCTCACTGAAATTCCTCAGTGACTCATAACTCATAAAAGTCATATTCTCCAAAGTCCATATAATGAACCCACAAACTGCAAAACAACAGAATAATAATAATGAATGAACTAATTATCTATGATCTAATAATAATCTAATAATAGTAATAATAATAGTAATAATAATAGTAATAATAATAATAATAATAATAATAATAACAATAATAACTCGAGCCAGTTAAAGGGTTATAATGTACACGCAAACTACCGGCTACTGCTGCTGCGCCACCGTTTGGTAAAAGGCTGTTTATTCACCTTCATGATGGAGAGGAAGCTTCATCGGGTTTTCCAACAGGGATTTGAGCACGCCGTGCGTCGCTGGAGGTAGAAAACTTGGATTCACCGGGATGGGATGTCTGGACATTTTCTCCATCGCGCGTTGCAGTCGGGGGGGAAAAGATCTGCTGGTGTGCTAGTCCCGGGCGGCGATCAACAGCAATACACATGCAAAAACACACATATATGTGTACTAGTAAAGGAAGGAGAGATGGACGGATGAAGAGGTAGGAGACAACCCTTTACAATGAAGGCTTAGGATGACCGGACACCGATCGGTTAGGGTTGCGCGCGGCTATTCCAGACCGGGCTGCGGGAGGCGGACAGACCGAGCACCGATTCCATGTGTGAGAACGGAGGTCCATTGACGTCAAACCGTGAGAGCCAGGCTAGAAACACCCTCCTCTATCTCTACACCCCTCCCTCCCTCTCTCTCTCTCTCCCCCTCTCTCTCTCTCTCTCTCTCCCTCTCTCTCCCCCTCTCTCTCTCTCTCTCTCTCTCCCTCTCTCTCTCCGTCTCTCTCTCTCTCGGTAGATAACGCTGTGGGCTCAAATGAATGAAAAATGAATGAAAACATAAATCACTCATATTCCTATAATATTCCTACAGGAACTTACAGTGTGTTCGTGCGTTTTTATTTACCTTGTTGCACTTCATGTTATTTTTTCATGATATTATCAGTTTATAGTACTTATTGTACTTATTTGTATTTTGAATCTCCTTTGGTATCAATGTAATATTCTTATGATATTCCTAGTAGGAATATAGTAGGAATTCATAGTGTATGGTACTGAGTTTATAAAGCACTTAACTATGGTATCACTATGATATTCCTATAGGATTTATAGTTATGGCTCCTATAGCTGCTGCTGTGATAACTGCATAGTATCCTTCAATGTGCAGGATTATTAGGATAGTTAGTCGTTGTGCTCACACATCACAAGTAGCCTATTGGATGAGCCTGACTGAATTAAAATCAAGGTCATATTTATTTCTATTCTAATGGGTTTGGCACATGGAGATCCACGGGCCGTGGTGCGTCAGTTCTCCACAGCCCGTTCATACAGACGCACAAGCGCCCATCTGTAACAGGCACTTTCCCTTCAGGTTGTAGTGGAGGGAAAACCCACCGGATATCTTATTTAGTTCTTTCACCTTTTTAGATGTAAATCTCCCTGATGTAGGGCGAAACATTATCACCAAACTGATACAGGATGTTTTAAGGGAGAAACTAAATCATCAGATCGATGCTTCTCTGAAAACTGTCATACGGGCGGCTGCTTTCCTTCCTATTCCACATACCATAATATTCCTACAGTATTCCTCTAGATAGGATGTTTCAGGGAAGAAACAACATACATGAATGGTTTTCTGAAAGTATAAGTAGTTTTGTTTTTTTAAGAAAGAAAAAAACATAAATCGATGCTTCTGTGAAAGCGTCGCTGGTTTCTGTTCATATGTGTTCATGTTTCCCTACCGGGAGATGATGCTTCCATCTGTATCTGGGCAGTTAACTCACCTCAGAGGTAAATCACTGTGATACAGGCCTGAAGTCAAAGTCATCAAACTGATAGAAGTTTTTATTGGTATTGGTGTTTTCCTGATGATGATTTACCCCCCTGCTTATTTACACCCCGCCTCTGTAAACCTGCCGTCGTCCACCCGGCTGCGGCTCTCTGCTCCCGGGAGGAGAGCGTCTCTCCTGCGCCTGTCACGCTTCTGCGCACACGGACGGCGCTACCCGGCCGGGAGAGAGGAATGCTGGGTCACATGAGTGGGCCGGCTTGACCTACTTTTATCCAATGGAAAGGCGCTGTCTCTCCTCGGCCTCCCCCCCCCCCTGCCTCCTCCCCTCCCTCCCTCCGGCAGCCTGGTCACATTGAACCTCATGTGCTTTGGTCCGGGAGAAAAACAAGTCCAACAAAAAAAAAAAAAAAGGAGAGGAGAGGAAACTGCTAGTGCCTCCTTGCACAAATGAAAATATGTTGAAATGTTCACAATAAATTAAGACTAAATGTAGTTTGAGTTTTCACCTCCTATGATATTGCTATAATATTCCTATAGCGTGTCTGGTGAGTTTATAGTGACCTTATAGTTCTGTATGGCTGTTTTTTGTTATCACCCATCACTGTAATGTTCCCATAATATTCCTATAGGGACTGATCGTGTTTTTGGTCTCAATAGTGAGTTTATAGTGACTTCATCCTATTTTATGGTTGGTTTTTTTAACTCCTAACATTTCTCTAATACCCCTGCAGTCCTTGTACAAATGAAATAAGTGGATTCCAGCTAGGAGCCTATTGAAGTTGACCAGAGAAAGGCAGACCTCTTCACATTCAGTCTGGTCTGAACTGGCGGGTCACCTGAAACCATTTGTGACAGTAGGAGAAACTATTCAACGAAAGTCTTCACAAATCCCTGTCAGCCTCGCTCTTGTTCAAACTTCCTTGGCAACAGCGGTTGCTAAAGCACGGAGATGTTGTGACGACCTTTACAAGAGGAAAGTAAGACAGGACAGAGTGACTGGGCGAAACAAAACTCCCCATTTAAAATGCAGACGCCATTTCCAACACACTGGTACAAAGACATCCATCACCTGAAGCCCGTTAGTCCATATCTCATATATAGAGGATCCAGTCTGCAGCATCAGTGGGGTTGATGATTAATTATTAAATACTATTTCCTTCAATGTTTTTTTTTTTTTTTTTCTGTACTGGTTTGTACAGAAAGTGTGTTTAAGTGAATCTCCTTTCAAAATAAAACGACTTTTACCCATGGGTAAAAGTTGTGACAACTTTAATTAAATAAATAAATAATATGTATTCATATTATTATAATATACTTCATCATCATCATCATCATTAACTATCACCGCTTATCCTGTTCAGGGTCACGGGGGGGCTGGAGCCTATCCCAGCCGACATTTGGGCGAAAGGCGGGTACACCCTGGACTATAATATACTTGTATATTATACATAATATATAATATTATGTATAATATACAATAATAATAAATACATAATATGTATGTATTTATTTATAATAATATTGTAAATAATATTTTTGTAAATTAATTCTTCATTTAAAGGCCCAAGGAATCCAAATAAAACGACTTTTACCCATGGGTAAAAGTCGTTTTATTTTGAAAGGAGATTCCAAAATTCAATTCTTGGGCTTTCTGGGGTTAAAAAGGGCCGTGATTTGATTTGATTTTGTTCCGTCAGTCATTCTGCCATCACAAAACGTCCAAAGAGCGAAAGTGGATTTTATTTGTGAAGCTATGAGATTTGCCTCCAATCTAATTTACGTTCTGACGTTTACGTTCAGGAGTTAATTTAATTAGGCGATACCTCGGGCTTGCAATTAAGGTTGTCGCTCCAGTATGGCAGCTTTTTATAGTCGGGTTAGCAGACGACACACACACACACACACACACACACACACACACACAGTGTTCATCTAATCCAATTGTTTAATCTCAGTTGTGCCTCCCATGCGCTGTTGACATTAAAGGGTTGAAAATATGATTTGCCAAAACAAAGGCTGACCTAAATGAGCTAAATCAGGGTGTTATGTATGATCTTGATCCCGAGCTCACCCTTCCTCACCCTTCCTCACCCTTCCTCACCCCTTAATGAGACCTGAACCTTGAGCGCTCTCAACACAACAAATAAAAAGAAAAGAAACGGCGTTGGACTTAAATTTAGGTCATCTGTTATTAACCTCAACCTCGTCGGTGATGTCATCAGGGCCGATCAGCTCATCGATCCGCCCGGACGCACCGGAGCATCGACCCATCATCACATTCCCACCCTGAAATCATGTGGATCCAACATTAATGTTCAATAACACCAAAATAACAACTCAAATATCAAATGGACCTGCTGCATGTGGGTCTGAGACTAAAACTTAAAAAATCATCGGCTTGTTTTTATGGAATTTATCATAATCTATCATAAAATATCATAATCTATCATACATTCATAATCGATCTATAATGTCTGACTGAAAGAGGTTTTATTTCCTTTTCTTGTTTGGTGTTAAATCAATGATTGACTGACATCGACACTGATGGATCAACAATATGAAACTGATCCTGGCTCAGTGTTAGTTGGTCTCCTGTCTGGTCGTTCACTGTGATCCTGCAGCTTTCTAATCCACCAGAACCCTGCAGGTTGAACGGAGGGAAAGAGGCTTTGCAGATTGTGTAACCTCTCCTTGTATTTGCTCACAAATCTCAGACACAAGCAAAACACATGCACATGAACTAACACATGCACATGAACTAACACATGCACATGAACTAACACATGCACATGAACTAACACATGTAGCTTTCAGCGATGTGAATACCCTCTTGTTTTCTGTCAAACTGCTTTTCCATCCAGAATAATAGCGAGTAATCACGTTCCCTCGACCTCCACAATGCAAAGCTGATGAGTGCTTGCCTCCTTTAAAACCCCAATCAGGGATGTTTTCCTCTCTGTTGTTCTGAGTACGTGGACCTATCGGTTACAGCCGATACAACATCACTTCATTTATAGTTCATGTTGTCATGGCGTTCACTGACTGCCAGGTAGAGGTTCAGCCGTCGTTAGAGAGTCCAGGTTTTTTTTGTATTTTGCTCTTGTCACTTCCTGTGGAGGTGGAGGAGATTCCCCTGCGGTGACCGGGCCGAAAGTAGAGCGGATCTACGGCGCCTTAGGTAGCTTTAGGGTGATGTTTCTTCTCTGTTTGTACAAAAACATCTCGCAGCTTCATCATTTGTTTTCCATCCCAAGAATAAGAGCGGTGAGGCACAACGAGAGGAGGCGCCGGACGCTGATTCTGGTTCAGCGAGGAAAAGATCCACTACAATCTCTCGGCAAGAAGGAAATGAAGAAAGTATCCGATGGTAGCAGAGGGGTGAATCCAGGGCACTCAAGAGGAATCTCTAATAAAGCGAGACCAGATGTGTGTGTGTGTGTGTGCGTGTGTGTGTGTGTGCGTGTGTGTGTGTGTGTGCGTGTGTGTGTGTGTGTGCATGTAAACACAATCGGCATTACAACTCTGCAACAACGACATTGTTCTCCATGTGTTGGTGTTGCATTGGGATGCGCTCCTGCAGTGTGTGATCGCCTGCATGTGAGCTTGTGTACGAGCAAATACAATACACACCAATACGTGTGTGTGTGTGTGTGTGTGTGTGTGTGTGTGGGCAGGTCTGTGTTTGTGTCATGTGATTAGTGTTTCCAAGTGAAGTAGATATTTATAACTGCACCTGCTAGAGAGGGGAAATCAATACTCCCAGCCGCAGGCAGGATGAATATTGACTTGCCCCTTCCGCCCCACAACCCTCACACACACACACACACACACACACACACACTATAAATACTACCCCACGGATTACACACTAACATATCTCACATTCACACACTCGAAAGCACACACACACACACACACACACACACACACACACACACACTCGGTAAATGACTTTCCCAATGGCCTGGTCACCCGAGGGAAACAGACAGTAAAATAATCGACAAGGTTTTTATTTCATTACTTTCAATTACAGGACGTCACCCGGAGAACAAAACAGTACAATTGGTTTAAACTCCCACGTTAAAGGACGAGAGGCAGATCTGGTGGATCTATATGGATCCATCTCTATGACGTGAAGCACGTTACAGACAACCACCGCCAGGAAAACGCTTCACTTCTACGTTCCACGTCTCATCCGTCCGGCTGACTCGTCTCCTGAGCAGCAGAGGAAGCTTCAGCTCCTGGATCTGCAACCTCGCAAACAACCAATAATAGAGGCTTTGCAGTTGCATCACAAATCTCCTAACAAACAAACATCACAAATATGACAACCGGGCCGGAACACGGTGATTACCCAGCACGTTAACGAGTGTTTTGGTGACACCCTGGGGTACTCCTGTCAACACTGTTCAATTAACTCTTAATGAACACTGATGGAGCTGCTGTGCAGTACGGGTGAAGCTCATTTCAGTAACATGACAAGTAAATGGAAGGGAAACAGTGGGACACATTACTGCCTTTAAATGAAGAATTCATTTACAAAAATATTATTATTTACAATATTATCATGAATAAATACATACAAGTAATATTAATAAATATATTATGCATTAGAATATTTTTAATACATATTATTTGTTTATTATTTATAAATATTATTGAAGAATTACATAGTTTTTCAGAACCTCCATCATATCAGAAGTGGACAACACCAACTAGCCCAATATCGGCCCGATATATCAGCCAACCGGTTTATCGGTCCAATCCTTTTGGTGATTTAGGAACTGAAGCTCGTTCTGCTGTTGAACTCAGTTTCTCTGGATAACGGCGCCAACCGAACGTCTACAATATAATGCAAAATGAAATGGAAATGTATGTTATTCCAAAAGTACATTTTACTTGGATATTATTGGTCTTTTGTCAGCAGGTGTGTAACGTAACAGTGAATAACCTAGGTGGTTTCATCAGGTGGTTAATAAGCTAACGTGCTGAGTTACCTTCCAGACCCTTGGACCCTTGAAACCTGTTGAAGCTCCAACTGTGTGATGTCAGTTTTACATGGAAAATACACTTTTCTTTCATTCATGCCTTAAAAAAAACCCTCAACTTTGTTCCACATTTAGGTGTTGTTTAATTTCCCGTTTGGCATCCCGACGTGAGGCCCCGCCCCCTTTATCATTTCGCTTGATTCCCTTATCTTATCTGTCACATGGGAAACCCTGTCATCTCTCTTGTTTACCCTGAGTCTTTCCATCTCGGACCGCTGTGAGAAGTGGAGAGGCAAAATAAGTCTTGTAGGTTTGGTTAAGCAGCAAACTCTGTTGTGGCCCGAAGACAATCTGGGCTCTGGAATGCAGACTTTCTCAGAATAGCATTTCGTTTCAACGTTTTCCCCCCTCAGATGAAAGAGGAGATAAACTCACTTCATCCACCGAGAGACCTTTCCTGCCGCTGAGAGGAAAAACATACCTACTGTTATGGGGCCAGTCTTCAAAGACTGGAGCCGGAGTGAGAGGCTCGGGAAGGGAAGAGGTAGAAGGGAGGGAGGAAGGCAACGAGTGGGGCAACGAGTGGGGCAATGAGTGGGGCAACGAGTGGGGCAACGCCGGCTCGTACCGACACCAGAGACGAGACTCCAGACAGAAGCTCTGAAGCTGGAAACTCTCCAAGTTCAGATTTCTCCATCTGGATTCATGAGGCAAGATGAGCTCAGTCAGGGACAAGAAACCTTACTAGTCTGTGACATTTCGCTCCAAATGGCTGATTTTCTAGTTCGTTTCTACACATCTTATGCAGCTTGTTATCTCTAATGCTGGGTTATACAGTACGAAAATATCATATGACTGTGAGACCTGTAGACAAACAACTATAACTCCTTTAAAGCCCCAGGAAACTTGTCTTGGAATAGTAAAAATGAATATATGATATCAAAGTTTAGTGTCTAATTAAGCATCCACAAAAATCTGAGTGGAAATAAACGTTCAGAAATATGAGAAAAGCTGGTTCAGATGAGTGGGGGGGTCAGAACAGGGGGGTTGAAGTGGGCGTGGTGTTTTCTGACATTTATGACGCAGAGAATTCATTCATCCAATCATAACAATGCACGTCAGTTGTCCCGCCCCCAACAGGTGCAACAGCTTGACAGTTTGACATGGGCGGAGCTATCCATCGTGTCAGGATGTCAATCAAATCCTGATCTGACACGCCTACACAGTCCTGAGAAATGGTCTGAACAGCTAAATGATGTTTTTGAACGAGGTTTTCTAATATTTCTGAACGTTTATTTTCACTCAGATTTTTGTGGATGCTTAATTAGACACTAAACTTTGATATCATATATTCATTTTTACTATTTCAAGACAAGTTTCCTGGGGCTTTAAAGGGTCTTGATCAGTATACAGTCTTGATCCATACTTCGCTATGTCTTAATAGAGGCTTGGAAAGGGAGTAGGAGCAGTTGGAGGATCGGCAGGCTGAAGACAAAACCTTCAGAAAGCCATATTTCACTGGCCTGAAAGTTTGGATCCGGCCAACTGAGCACCAAATCCTCATTTTACCCCAGAAGCTAAAATGCTGAGATGACCGGAGGGAAAATGTGTTGCCCGGCTACCGTGCCGGTCGGACCGAGCGACCGTCCAGCCTACATTTCCGTCTCCACCGATGGGCTCGTCTTTCTCTCCACCTCTCCCCCCCTCTCCCCCTGCGTCTCCTTCTCTGGGGGCGGTGGAGGCCCCGGGGGGGTGCTTGTCACCGGGTGGGTCCACGACGTCGTCTGGGTCACGTGACTGCCACAGGTCAAGGAAAACACAAATCAGACACTCACTGAAACCTAATGAATACACAAACCAGCAGGTTCTTGACCCTTGACGTCCTTTCTGCTAATTTCTCTGGAAGCTGAACTTCTTCAGCAGGTAGAGATGCCAGCATAGGCGCCGATTTATGTTTCTGCCAGTGTGTGCTCAAATGAAGTGAATACCACCAAGGTGAAGATTGTCACAAAATCACTTTTATTGCGCTTGCTTTAGTAATTACCGTGGTGCAGGATACTGTCATCTGTCAACGTAGACACACACCCAAACCAAATGCAACACTGCTCTGCTACAAATTCATCTGGTGGTGGATCCTCACTTTGACTGTCTTTACACTCGGGATCTCTCTCCGTTTTTTAACGACAAATTGGTACGTTTTTACCCGATCATCACCGTGTTTCACACTTGCTGTGTCGCTAGCTAGCAGCTACGTGATGGAACAACGTTGGTTTAGCCGACTCTAATGTTACATTGGCAGTTGGCTACATGACCACGCCCCTTAACGTAGCCTACACACACACAGAGCTGGAACACGGTTTAATTGGATAATGTGATTTGTAGTTAAAACGTTCACTGATAATAATAAGTAATAATAGAATAAATAGATGCAGGTTTTTAATACATTTATTTATTAATTTATTTTTTAATCGGGGTGCTCAACCTTTTCGGTGGGTGCTCAAGCACTGGAGCACCCACGTGATCGGCGTGTATGGATGCCAGTGTGGATGGTTGACCCTGACGTTCTATGTAGTAATTACTAAAAGCACTCCTGCCAGGCATGCCATGACCTTTGACAACCAGTTGGACATTTCCTAAGCTCATGAGGGGTTTGAACGACATTTCTCATCCCATTGCATGCTTCTTTTGAGATTCCTATCCTGTGCATGCAAGCATTCTCTTACTTGATGTAGTATTTCACCCCGTCTGCAGTGTAAGCCTCCTCCCAGCCATAAGGAAGACCTACGGAAAGAAAGTACACAGGGAAATGATATTGGTAATTAAAGGATTCATTGGATGTCATGTCTAAAAAATGTATCTCAGATTTGTGGTTAGTCCCAGCCAGCGCTCACGTGGATCAAGCCCAACTTCAATTTCCCATGCCTCGCCTGGGCAGAGACGTCCTGGACATAATCAGGCCAAGAGATCGCTGACTGCTCCTTACCAATCACATTTTTCCATATTCTCCCCGTTCCCCGGTAGGGTAGGGTAACCCTGACCCCACCCTTTAAAACCTTGTCTCTGTGACCAACCTTACTGTACTTTTCCACTGCATCACCCTGATCTTCAGCTACTGGATGCGCTGCCATACAAGAACTCTCTTAACCTTGTTTTGGCTAAACAAAAGGGCCCGGGTTTCAGATGATGCCCCCGGGCATTAGCCAGTAAACTGAAACCCGAGTAAACAGATTTCACACATTAGTTGAAAAGGGGGTTGTGGTGAATGTTGTATCAGTGTCACCGCGCCCCTTGACATGACATAAAAAACACACTCAAGGGTTCAGAGATACCATGAAGAACAGACTCAAATGATAGTATGTTACATTTACATTACATTTTACTGCAGCGCCACTTTCAACGAGCGCAACAATAGTTCCAAACTAACCGGAAACGTAAAAGGCATCACTTCCTGTGTGCCAGACCGTGTTGAAGTCCAGTCACCAAACCTCGAGTCCAAGTTGAGTCCTCAATGTTCAAGTCCGAGTCAACTCTCAGGTCTTCAGGACTCAAGTCCAAGTTTTGTTTGAGTAACCAGTTTCAATTCAAGTAATCGACACTAGAACAAATGAAAAAGAACATATAGAAATATATAGAAATTGAAACCTGTCACATTTCAAGCTGGTTTACTGGTTTCCAACTGGTTTATTAGGGTTAGTGGTTGGTGGTCATTTCATTAAAATAAGTGTGTGACATATTGAACTTCTTTTTGAAGTATACCAAAACTGAACAAACTTGAAAATGATAAAATCCAAACTATTATTGTATTTTAAAAATATAAAAACTATAATATAAAATAAATATAAAAAGTGTAACTAGAAACATTTCTGCTCCCAGGCAGCATGTTCACAGACATGTTACATCACCCATCAGTGGTTGTCTACATGTCGGTCTATATTGTTAACCAACCAAATAATCAGGTACACTGATGAAAAGATGTGTAGCTTATGTCTAAAGTCCGAGTCCGAGTCCGAGTCAAGTTGAGTCACAAAAATTGGAACTTGAGTCGGCACCAAAGGATTTTTCCCAGGAACCCGATACTGGTGTCTAGTGGCTAAACTGTTGTGTTATATCAGTCAGATAGACAGGAGCAAAACCAACGTCTGGTTCCCTCTACAACCCCAGGCTGTAGAGCTGTACCATCTACTTATTCTGGTTCTATAGGCCAATTTCCACCAACTACGAACTCCATCCTGTCACTCCTGCTGAAGCCAGGTCCTCCTTCACTGTACTCTTCACAATACGGCCCATGTATGTACATGGAGCCGGCAGTGTGGTTCTCACCCTTGGAACAAAGACACATGATATCATGCAGACATCTGCTTTGTGTCCCTCTGAATGTAAGATGTTCGCTTTGGCGATAGATTTCCGAGACCAGGTTTCACCTTGTTGGCGGAGGTGCTGACAGGCCGGCGCCAAGGGACGAGAGGTTTCAGGTTCTGAAGACGCGTCTTTCAAAGAGGGTGTTCAACTGAATCGAACGCTAAACGGCCTGGCCTCCCGTTAAAGCGACTTGGTGCCGCAATCAGCGACTATGCTTCACACAGTGTCTAGAAACACCTCTGGGCTGATCTGAAATCAGTGTAAAGCACCGCCTCACTTGGCTTCTTGCTGAAAGCTGCACTTCTGGAAACCTCCAATTGCCACATTTCATTTTGGACCAGGAAGTCCTAAAGAGCCTGCAGTCAGCTCCACCAATCAGAAGTAACGTACCAGCGACGTCAAGCCAATCAGATGTTAAGAACGTATTAATTGGGATTAATTTCGAGACACTGAGACGTAAAATCCCAAATAGGATCAAATCTATATATGATAGCGCTAGGTGACTGTTTGAAAAATGTTAACTTGAATACCCAGAAATCATTTCGTTTGAGTTTAATTTGATGTCAGCAATGTCACGATCACGATCACGATCGCGATCACAATCGCGATCAGTCTAACGTGAAAATGAAGTGTAAAATAATTACCTTTAACTTCCTCCAACGTTAAGACTGACTATTTGTGCTTTTCCTCTATTATGCATTTCTTAATTTGTTGAGTTTTTTATTTATTTATCCCTTTGTTAGCCGATGATAACACCTTGGCCACCATGGTTCTTGGCAAAATATGTGTTCAAAATATGTCATATCTTCATCATATGTCATCTCTCATTATTATTATTTCATCCATTTTAGAACAGAACGATTGAACGGATCCAGACAGAATCTGAAAATCCTGAAATGATGAACACCTGAGACCAGAGTTTCATTTGGGCTAATTGGGTGAATCTACAGCGTCTCAGTTAGTGGTGATGGTGACTGATACAACGGGTGGATTTCTATATAAACATCTTGCCTGGTGCAGCTTTACACAGAGTTTTAATTGATCTTTCTGATTAAATCCAGGATTAATAAAGAAAGTGAAACATCCAGTGAGCATTCAACTTGGTCTTTTGAAGGAACACGAATCAGGTCAGCCAGGCACAAAGATGCTGCTCATCCCCAAGCAGCAGCTGAGGGTGGTGGATGACTTGCGGAGAACTGTCTTTGCCCAGAGACAGAAGCTCGGCGAGCGGCGTCAGGAGTCCGACCAGGCGGCCACGTGAACCAGAGGGCCTCAATCACCGCTTTGTTCCTGCTAAGGGCCCGGCCCCCTGCAGCCTGGAGCCACTGAGCTCAATTCAATCTTCAGACTAATTCTGAGAAATAAAGCATTAAAGCTGCTTAAGACGAGCCCGCGTCACCGAGGAGGGAAATTAGAGGAAGAGGAAGAGGGCAGGTCAGAGAGGAGAAGGGGAGGGGGGTCTAAAATAAAAACCTAGCGAACCTCCTTGTGCTGGAAGGGGACATTTGATTTGTCTGTATCACGAGTACACAGTTGGAGTGCTGGGTTTTGATTGGCTGATGAATTTGTGTCATATATCTGTATACAGTATGAGTGTGCATTCAGCATTAAATACCATGTGAACTCATACTGCTGTAACAATATATGTTTTAATGTAATATTTTTTTTTGCTAACATTGATGCAATATTTTGATAACAAAAGAAAACACATTTCAGATGTTGCTGTTTTTTGAGTAGCGAAGTGATTAGATGTAAGGGGAGCTCATATAAGACTCAGCTGCCATGTTGAATCTCCACTCTGTCCACATGTTTTCTCCAAGCGGGAAAATATTTCATTGGAAAAATCAAAAGCATTTTATTCAAGTGCAGCTCGGCATCGGTATCGGTATCGGTATCGGTATTGGTATTGGTACGGTATTGGTACCGATATCGGTATCGGTATCGGTATCGGTATCAGGGCACAACAAGGTAACGCCAATGCTGTTTGCTACAGAGGGGATATCTTGCCGGAATTTTTTGTAATTATTATTTACTGCAGAAATAATTCATTAACAGCTAAAACAAAAATAACTAATAATAATAAAAATAATAACAATAATAAATGCTCTGGTTCTTATCGTTCATAACCAGACACCTCGCCTTGTGTTCCTCACGTAATAAGCATATCTCCATCCTTTGGTAAAACATATGACTTTCATATGACTTTCTATTGTAAAAACTATTATGAACTACTAGTCTAACTACTACTAGTCTAACTACTAACTAGTCTAACTATAACTAGTGTAACTACTACTAGTCTAACTACTAACTAGTCTAACTACTACTAGTCTTTACTCAGCAGCGTTACCAGCCGGTCGTCACGGTAACAAGCTGCTACCGTATGACTCCTTTAATCCCTCATGCAGCATAAAGGTCCCGTGATGTCATCAGTGAGCACGGTAACATACACAGCAGTACTACAGGCAATACTTCTATTATAATACTTCAATTACAACACAATACTACAATACTTTACATGGTTCGATGAAACGGGATTTCTCTAACAGGTTTGATGTGGATTCACTCAGTAAGCGGTCTGCGCTCCTCTCTGGGTCGCTGCTGGTGACCTTTGACCTGACCGAGGCGTCTACCTGCCCTGATAGGCTGAGCAGGAATCTGATGAACAGACTCAGATAGGAAAGAGACTGTTCATAGGAAATATGGATTATTAGTGTGTATATTAATGCCAGTCTCTCTGTGTGTGTGTGTGTGTGTGTGTGTGTGTGTGTGTGTGTGTGTGTGTGTGTGTGTGTGTGTGTGTGTGTGTCCCTCACATGCTTTCTCTTTGCCAAATCATCCGATGCTGGTCCTGAGTCACTGTGGCCCTCACGTGGCTGGACGTCCGCTTCACACACACACACACACACACACACACACACACACACACACACACACACACACACACAGAGGGAGAGAGGTGCACACATGCTGAACAACGGTGCTGAGCCCCCTAACACTGCAAGACAGCTGCTATGTACACACATGCACACAAAAGCTGGATTACCATTTACACACACACACACACACACACACACACACACACACACACACACACACAATCATACTTGGTTGGCTAGGTAGAAAGGGCCTGGTAAAAACATGAGCATCTCCATTTGCAGCAGTCACGCGGTCCAGCGAGCATGTTGATTGACCAACCACACACTCACACATACACACACACACACACACTCACACACTCACACACACACACACACACACACTCTAATGCTGGCTCCCTGCATGAACTTCCGCTTCCATCTTCCATCTTTACATTACATTACATTACATTACATTACATTACAGTCATTTAGCAGACGCTTTTATCCAAAGCGACTTACAATAAGTGCATTCAACAAAGGTAGGTAAGGAAACTACTAGTCACCAGAAATCATAAGTGCATTTCCTTCCTAAACAAGCAACTAAGAGCATAACTAGTGTTAATGTAAGAGTGCAATAAGTTAGTAACCTACTTATCTAGACAAATGAGACAAATAGAGAATCGAATAAACAAGAGCTAAGACAAATAAGTGTATCCAAGAGCCAGTAAACAAGAGCTCAGGCACATAAGTGACGACAAGTAGTCAAGGCTAGGAGGAAGGGTCAGGGTAGTGTCTCCTGAAGAGGTGGGTTTTCAGCCTGCGGCGAAAGATGGGCAGCGACTCTGCTGTCCTGACATCAGTGGGGAGTTCATTCCACCACTGTGGGGCCAGGACAGAGAAAAGCCGTGACCGTGTAGATCGGCCGCAGGGCCCTCTGAGCGACGGGGCAACCAGTCGCCTCGAGGCAGCAGAACGAAGTG
>JAXDDW010000276.1:125000-140000 GCA_034670385.1 Hoplostethus mediterraneus | reverse complement strand
ATGCACTTGTGATTTCTGGTGACTAGTAGTTCTCTACCGATGTTGAATGACCTTATTGTGATGAAAATGTTGAAAAACTGAGACATTTATCTTTAATTTCATGATTTATTTGTATTGATCATCATCATCATTTGAGTTGCTTCCACCCGTCTAGAGACCAGACTAGACTCTCCTCAAACAATTTTAGTTTTAGTTACTGATGAATGATAGTGATGATAAATCAATCAATCAAATTACTACAAGCTACTTGCTGGTCTGTGAACGCACCGCTCACCAACCTAGAGCTGCTGCTGCAACCAACTCACAGAAAGAGTTACACACTAACCAACCAACTCACAGGAAGAGTTACACACTAACCAACCAACTCACAGGAAGAGTTACACACTAACCAACCAACTCACAGGAAGAGTTACACACTAACCAACCAACTCACAGAAAGAGTTACACACCATCCAACCAACTCACAGGAAGAGTTACACACTAACCAACCAACTCACAGGAAGAGTTACACACTAACCAACCAACTCACAGGAAGAGTTACACACTAACCAACCAACTCACAGGAAGAGTTATATACTAACCAACCAACTCACTAATAGAGTTACACACCAACCAACCAACTCACAGGAAGAGTTACCCACTAACCAACTCACAGTAATAATAGGAAATAATTAAAAAACAAATGCTTTTATGCTCAATCCCATGTATGTATGTGAGTGTGTGTGTGTGTGTGTGTGTGTGTGTGTGTGTGACATTCAAATCTTTGACTGAACTCACTCATTGACTCGTGTGTTCAGAGTTTCAGGATGCTCTACTTCTGCCCCTCAGAGGACAAATATACTTAAGAGAGAATAAAAACACAGTTCACTTACAGGGAGAACTTTATTAATGATATTTACTGTACAGCTTCAGGATGTAGTGGTACATTATCCTACACAGCAACGGACCAAAACCTGGATGCTGTCAGATACAGCAAATGTATATATATATATATATATATATATATATATATATATATATATATATATCTTCCCAAACCCCCATTTACAAACAAATCAGTATCAAGTCGGAACTTCCAATAGTTTTTCATCGCAAAACTATTATAAAAAAATAAACTTCCTGGGCGTCCTGCAGGTTTGCATGCTGCTGAATAACAGTTGATTTGGGGTAAAAAGGGAAACATATCATATAAAATGATATTACATGTTTTACTAGGGTTCAACTGATATGGGATTTTGAAGGCCGATATTTTTAGAATGAAGTCTCTGATATGTGATGTCTTCTGCCCATATTCAATTCATATTTTTAGATTTGACCATTTTTCATGGCAAAAAATGACATTCAGTGTTTCTCCCAGAATGTTGTTGCTGTCAAGGTGGAAATGAGACAACAATAAGAGCATCATGGGACACGAAAACTCTGGGATACATCAGAAGAATTAATTAACACTTAAATTAAATTACTGAATAAAACGTGCAAAGATAAAATATAAATCTAAAATGTCATTGCTGCTTTTCTGTCGCTGTGGTCAGAGAGGAACCTCCGTCATGTCAATATCAGATAGAATGATCATAATCATAAAACCTGATATCAGCCGATATATCGATCTGACCCCAGAAGCTCAATGTGAATGTGTTCATGCCTTGATTTCATTTCTAACATTACTTTCATTCACAAAAGGAACGGTCATGATGCTGCTTGTGAACCTCCTGAACCTTGTGAACCTCATGGACCTCCTGAACCTCCTGGACCTTGTGAACCTCGTGAACCTCATGGACCTCGTGAACCTCCTGAAACTACTGAATCTCCTGAACCTCCTGAACCTCATGGACCTCATGAACCTCCTGAACCTCGTGAACCTCCTGAACCTTCTGAATCTCCTGAACCTTGTGAACCTCATGGACCTCATGAACCTTGTGAACCTCCTGAACCTCATGAACCTCATGAACCTCCTGAACCTCCTGAACATGGATGGAGTGTGTATTAATTACAATACTGAACTACAGTGACAGGCTGTTTGCTTTTTTCATTCAATCTGTTGAATAAAATATATGGTGTCCGTGTGTGTGTGTGTGTTGGTGTGTGTGTTCATATGTGTGTGTGTTCATATGTGTGTGTGTGTGTGTGTGTGTGTGTGTGGCGACAGGGTGTGTGTGTGTGTGTTCAATTACGTAAATGTACAGAGAGGACAAAGCATCCTGCAGTGAAGCTATATTGTTAAAGTAGAACGCGTATCCACGGAAACGACGGCCTTAATAAAATGAACCAGAGGTGATCTTAAGGGATGGACACACACACACACACACACACACACACACACACACACACACAAAACATGAGCTGTGAGACCTGAATTGGATTGACCTATTTTCTTTGCGTTCTCTCGCTCTGTATGCCTGTCTGTCTGTCTGCTTGCCTGTCTGTCTGTCTGTCTGTCTGCTTGCCTGTCTGTCTGCTTGCCGGTCTGTCTGTCTGTCTGTCTGTCTGCTTGCCGGTCTGTCTGTCTGCCTGTCTCTCTGCCTGTCTTGATTACCTCTAACTGGCCACTGAGGAGCTGCAGGACGTCTCTCCCCCTGCTGTCCATCATGCAGCTGTGCCCTCATCCTCCCTGGGCGTCTTTGTTTGTCTGGGTGACGCTGAAATTAGGTGACCGTGTCACAAACCTGCATCCATACTAGCTGGATCCTGAATGAAAAACGTGGCCTGAATACCGCCGGGCATTTCAGTCGACTTAAAGGGGCAATGAGGAAGATTTTTACTGTCCCATAGCACAAAACGACCACAACATATAGAGTTGATGGAGTTGGTGATCAACATTAATAACAGTGTCAGAGTTTCTCCAGCATTTTTAAATCTTACAAGTGAACGTCAATGTTGCATACCCACTATAAATAAAGGTGGATGAGGTCTGGGGGGATCCTGTACCGGTGTGATTCAACAGCAGATCGGCTCAGTGGCTTTCTAACCTGAAGCCGCTGAGCCTCCTTTATCAGGGACGAGCCTTGTGGCCGCAGGCGAGGGGTCACGGGGTCAAACGGATCAGTCAGATGAGCAGCAGCGGGCCCTGACCCCCGGTGGGATCGCTATTGCTCAGCCTTTTAAAATGAGATGAATACAGAGTGGGTGGACGGAGACATGCGCCAGAGGAACGAGGAAAGCTGCTACCCAGACAGATGAAGTTCAGACCGGCTTCTCAACGTTGGTAAACTTTGACCCGAAACAATGATTTTTCTTGACTTTTCAGACATGAAGCTATTAGAAGAACAAAGGGCATTCATGACAACAATCACACTCATGAAAATAATACTTCCATCATCACTAAATGATTTCCTGGCTAGCATGGAAACTAGCTTATCAGAGATATGAATGAATCAGCACATGATGGCCGCATTCCAATATGAAAGTTACACCCCCTTTACCTCTCCTGTCACATTCCTGATGTGTGTGTGTGTGTGTGTGTGTGTGTGTGTGTGTGTGTGTGTGTGTGGTTGCATGGTGTTTCTACACATTGTTTTCTCGCTACTGCACAACACAAACATGGTGTCACTCCAACACAAACACAAACATGAATCAGATACAGAGACAGAGAGCTGCATGAAGTACATAGATACTGATACACTGTGAGGTTGAATGCTGTGTAATACTGTACAGGTTACAGAGAGGTGGAGTAACACTTTACTCCACAGTGGTCTTGTTCCAGAGTATTAACCCCGGGTAACCTTTTCAACCTTTTACCCATTTCAACACAAACCATGTGACAGCACGCCACGAAAGCACCAGACGGGTCATTTCAATCTGTGGCCAATGAAACTGCCTCTTCGCTGCCGCTAACTTCGCCTGTGTTCGATCTTTTAGAGTGAAATTGGGACCCTAACTATCGTTCGTTATGCTCTTCATCATCTGATGAAACAACAGAACGGTCTTGTGTTGGCGCTGCCGGGGTTCGGGCTTCAGTTCATCAAATGGTTTTGTGTTAACTTCTCCCATGACTACATCTGTGCATTCCCTTCCCACAGGTTCATACGCAGGTTAATACACTGGAATAAGGTGCTCGTAAAGCGTCGGCTACGCAGACAAAGTTCAGTGTGTTGCATGAAGGACAAATCTGCTGCTTCACAGAAACAAAACAGTGTTTCATGCAGATCCGAGACAAGAGTCCACAACTGGAAGGTACAGGAGACGGGAGTGGCGAGGGAAGAGGGTGCTGCTGGGAGTCAGCGCTCGGTGGCGTTTCGCTGCCGGTTTCCTGCTGACGTTTCCTGCAGACTCGGGTCCTCTAGAAGGTCAGCACTGAAACGGGGAGGACAGTAACTCACAACGGCAGGAATCGGTTTAGTTCGCTTTCAACTTCATGTGGGACAGCACAGAGGAGGAAGAGGAGGAGGAGGAGGAGGAGGAAGAGGTACATGCACACTTGCGGGCTTGCGTGCGCGGAGGCGAGCGGAGGTCACTTACAGTCGACCTCCAGGATGGCCCTGACGCTGCGGCTGAGCTCCTTGGCCTCCTGGGCGAGAGTAGCCGCCGTCCAGGGGTGCTTCCTGCAGCGGGGCGCCGAGCCGGCTCCGACCTTCACATCCCCAGAGCTGCATGCAGGACAGCAGAGAGAAGGAGGAGTCAGCGTGATGTCGCCTTGTCTTTACTGGAAACGCCAAGGGATCAAGTCAAGTCACGTCTGGTGGCTGTAGAGCTGTTCAGTCTCTCAACCAGCCACTTCAAGCCACTTCCTCTCAGGGCTGTAGTCAAAGTGCGGTAGATTATCGAGCACGCAGTAAAAAGTGGAAATATAGTACAATGGCTACACATGTACTGTATCTCTGTCTTCCTAGCGGTGTGACATCAAGCAACTGTTTGATCATTTGGAAAATTGAGGATTTAAATACTGATATAACTTATTTCTCTCATTTCGTTTCTGCATTCACGGCTCAGGAGTTTCATGTCAAGGCGCTGAAGCTCCGACTGCTGCCCTCCTTACTCCTGGTTGCTTGTAATGCTGGTGAATTTACATTACATTACATTACATTACAGGCATTTAGCAGACGCTTTTATCCAAAGCGACTTACAATAAGTGCATTCAACAAAGGTAGAGAACTACTAGTCATCAGAAATCCTAAGTGCATTTCCTTCCTAAACAAGCAACTAAGAGCAGAACTAGTGTTAAGGTAAAAGTGCAATAAGTTAGCAACCTACTTATCTTAAACAAATGAGACAAATAAGAAAATCAAATAAACAAGAGCTAAGACAAATAATTGACGACAAATAGGCAAGACTGAGAGGAAGGGTCAGGGTAGTGTTTCTAGAAGAGGAAGGGTCAGGGTAGTGTTTCTAGAGGAAGGGTCAGGGTAGTGTTTCTAGAAGAGGAAGGGTCAGGGTAGTGTTTCTAGAAGAGGAAGGGTTCAGGGTAGTGTTTCTAGAAGAGGAAGGGTCAGGGTAGTGTTTCCTTGAAGGAAGAAGAGGAAGGGTCAGGGTAGTGTTTCTAGAAGAGGAAGGGTCAGGGTAGTGTTTCCTGAAGAGGTTTTCAGCCTGGTGGAAGATGGGCAGCGACTCTGCTGTCCTGACATCAGTGGGGAGTTCATCCACCACTGTGGGGCCAGAACAGAGAAAAGCCATGACCGTGTAGATCGGCCCCCAGGGGCCTCTGAGCGACGGGGCAACCAGTCGCCTCGAGGCAGCAGAGTGAAGTGGTCGGCGGGGGTGTAGGGCTTGACCATAGCCTGGAGGTAAGAAGGAGCAGTTCCTTTCACTGCCCTGTAGACCAGCACCAGGGTCTGGAACTGGACGAGCTGCTACAGGGAGCCAGTGGAGAGAATTTAAACGTATTGTGTTGTCTCACCAACTGTGAGCTGTTCTGATCAGAGCATCAGATAAATGACTGAAATGTTCCGACCTCTTGAGGACATAAAGTCACAGTGAGGAACATTATAGCATCTTCAAACATCTAAAGGAAATCTTTCCAATTCAATTCCTCAGTCAAGTTTTGGAAGGAAAGTGAGACCTCCTCGATGCAAACGCAGACATAGTGCTCAGCACCTTTAAGGATCTTTGATCTTTTTGTTGTTTTACGGGAAACTGAGGTGATGGAAGTAGAGGTCAGTTCCAATGTCAACTGATCAGAAATCTGACAATCGGCTTTTGTGCTCATTATCTGAGATGTGAATCTGATAGTCTCAAAGCTCCTTTGTGTTCTGACGTGAGCGCAACATAAACAAAGCCACGACTTCTGTAGTTTTATACACTTTCAGCATCATAACCTGCACACAGCTGCAACATTTCCCTTCCATGTTTTGACAAAATGTCTTTTTCTCGTCTCCATTTACGGCTGCAGGGTGCTGAAGTCCAAATGAATGACGGGCCTAATGCCAGTGACATGCAGCGTTTTCAGGAAGTTATTATCTGCTGGTGAATGGGCTGCACAGAGCCATTTATTTCTGACAATGAATAATGACTCTCTCTGCTCGCCCACTACTCAATTTACTGGCATTCGACGGCTGGTCAGCCTACATTTCCCACTTCCAGTTACAAGTGGCCTAGAAACAGACGCAGAAAAATGAAACAAGACCGCGGCACACTGAAGGGAGAACGGGTTATGTAAGATGTGTTTAGGTGCCCCACTGACCTGGAGAGGGCTGAAAGGAAACCAGGCAGGGGGTGACTTAATAACGGAGGATTGACGGGTCATCCTGATTCACAAAATCAGACTTACACAACTGGCCAGAAGGTTAGCAACGCGTTACGACGCTGCCAATATCACGCTTTGTGCATCAGGAAAATCAAACATGTTCTGCAGCTGGAGTCGCCTTGTGCAGGTTTTTATAATCCATTGACAGTGTGGCTTACATACAACCACCACCGCCGCCGTGACAGCTCATCAAGCAGAGAGGTTTCCTGTGTTTCAGACGCAGACCAGACCTAGATAGATAACGGCTCCGTCTGGTGAAATCCTACCTGGTCGCATTTCACCGAGACAACACAGCGACATCATGCTGCCTGCTGCGTGCACGGAGAACGCCGGGGCCTGAGGGCGGCCATTAGCAGGAGTTAATTGGTGCTACCTGGGCTGGGCTAGTGTGTGTGTGTGTGTGTGTGTGTGTGTGTGTGTGTGTTGGGGGGGACTAATGGGCTTGGCTGTCTGCAGGGTCCCTCATTACCTGACTCCCACAGAGGTGTCGGGGTCAAGAAGAAGAAGGGACACACACACACACACACACACACACAGCTACACACAAATGTAGATCTTCTGCAACTGTACTTGAAATGACAAAAGCACACACACACACAAAGCAATGCACATAAATCCAACATAAACTTGTATGGTAACACACAAATATATATATATATGTATATATATATATATATTTATGGACATATACACACACACACACATGTCACACTCATGTGGCTACACACAAAACAACACATTCTTGCAGGTACAGACAACAAACACACATAAACATACAAACACGTGGCTACACACAAATACACAAACACACACGAGCACAAACAGAGAATCACACACACACAAGCACGCACATAGAAAAGAAGTAGAGCAGTCGGTTGCTATTAGCAACCAGTTAGGCGACTTGTCATCGCTGGCTGTTTTAACACCAATCCAACCTATTAGCAGAGCAGCCAATCAGCACAGAGCTGTCAATCAGCCACATCAGCTTCTGTCAGACAGGGGGCTGTCTCTCTGTCTGTCTATCTGAAGGGTATCTGTCTGTCTGTCTGTCTGTCTGTCTGTCTGTCTGTCTGTCTGTCTGTCCTCTTACCTGTAGCTCTTCGGGGGTCCTTGGGTTTCAAGGAGAAACTCTTGCACATTCTATGGGTAGAAGGAAAGAAATGCGAGACTCAAGTTGTTTTCAAGCACAACTAAAGTTTCTTATTGTTTGATGTCTTTCTTTCAGTTTATATTTAGTTTGTGTTATACAACTAGTCACATTGGTTAGAAACATGCTGAACCTCTCCGGTGTTACAGTAATTTACCATAACAATTTGTGGATTGGCAGCTCTTGATTTTAATGCAGCATTTTAACATCAATAAATCATCAGCACATTCATTTGGAGACATAAGTATAATTATTGTGAACAAATTGCTGAAAACATGGTCAGCCTCTACCAGCCTCTACCAGCCCCTACCAGCCTATCAGCCTGTCAGCCTCTACTAGCCTCTACTAGCCTCTACTAGCCTCTACTAGCCTCTACTAGCCTCTACTAGCCTCTACTAGCCTCTACTCTCATTCTACTTTGTGTCCACCGGGTCGATTTGAAGGGAAATCTGCTGGATTGCTTCACGGCACCAAACAGGAAGAGGGCGCTGTTCTTCCAGCGCTCATGTAGCTGAAAAAAATACTTTCTACTTTTTCTTTCCAGCTCTTAATTTTGGTGAAGAACACTTTTTTGGTTTGTCATGTCCGTCAGCTGAAACATGGCAAGCGCCTTCCAGTGCTTCCAGTAGAAAGCGTGAGTGCTTTGCGCTCTCCGCTGAACTACACAAGACCACAGGACCAAAGAAATGCCTCGAGTGCTGATCCAAATTGAAAGTGTTTGTCATGGTCACAAGGGTTTCAAGAAAAGCTGCAGTGTGACATTTGGCAAGAAAAATAGCCACGAAAAATCATGTGGATGAAAAGAAAATATGAATGAAAAGTTGGATGAGATAAAAAGAAGATAAAAAGAAGAACAAAACTGGTGTGAGAATAAATGTTCAGTGAGGACTGGAGAGAGACCCATATGAATAAAGAAGGTAAAGGTATGGAAGGAGAACGTCTGTTTGTGGATGCATTAAGCTGCACCGGTTTACTGGATTAAATATGAAACGTAGTTAATGAAATTAAAGCTTTGGCCTTTTCTGCACATGGAAGCATTTTTTTCATCCATTTTTTCCTCACTGTGGTGTTCCTCACTGTGGTCTTCCTCACTGTGGTGTTCCTCACTGTGGTGTTCCTCACTGTGGTGTTCCTCACTGTGGTGTTCCTCACTGCTCTTCCCAGAGATCACCTGTCAATCAAACAGTGTGTCCAGTACTGTGACGTCTTTCTCCTTGGATTTCCTGTTGATGGAATTTGAGTTCCTGTAGGTGGCGCTCTTTTCTTTGTCTGTTCAGCCACGGTGGCTATCGCTGCTCATGCTAACTACCCAGTTCTTCTTCTGTTGAAATGTAAAACGCATCACTTCCTGTCTCCAGAGGGTTTCTCCCAGGAAATACCTACTACTACATTACCACTATAAAAGAGCCACGTCCAATAACTCATCTGTCAAACATCAAATAGCAGGTTGAGAGTTTAGATCTGTCTTTAGACTTGAGCACATCATATATTATACCTCCACAAACTTAAGCAGTTTTCCCGTGGAAATCTCAAAGCCCTTTTTGGCCCCTTCGCTCTTCCGTAGCTGACACTCCAGGACAGCCACTCTCTTCTTCAGCTCGTCTGTCTCCTCCTGGGTGAAGAAGAAAGAAGTGACAATGTTTTATTTGTGTTCAAAGAGAATTGACTTCGCTGGTGTTGTGTGCCACAGAGTACTGTACTTAGTAGTAAATAGTATAATCAGTTGGTTTATTGTTTGGTTGGAATGAAAACCTTGATGGGAAATGACTTAAGACCACCGCAAAACACAGACTGACGAAGGTCCGACGACTCTCAGACGGGCCTTTGAAGTTACACAGAGTTCACTGTTGCTGTGCAGATCCTTGACGTAGATGTGGATCACACTGATTTGACCATAATTCGAGTCCAAACTGGACATTATTTCTCACAAAACAAAACTTCTCCGTTGCAGGAGAGGATGGATGTCTTCAAGTGTGTGAAACATTCAGCCGATTCACGCGGGTGTCACCTCAGCTCCTACACGACATCACCAAGCCTTCATCATCCCACAGGCCTGCTGACCTGGAGGTTGCTAGCCAGATTTTTATAAATAACCTCTCGGTGAAAAGAAGCGTCAGAGGAAAGTGGCACTGTTCAGCAGCTCTGTCACTGAATAATACAAAGCAAACACTGACCTAGTTTCACTGCACTGGAGGGGGCGGGGAAAACCTGGAGGGAAGGAAGCGACAACCGGGAATGGAGTCTCACTGGGATGGGGGACAAAACCGAGGGCAGTTATGAAGATGGGTGACGGGGGGAGGAAGGAGGGGAAGACGTTGTTTGGCTGGAGATACAGGAAGGAGGAGCAGAGCTTCTCTAGTTCAGCTGAAACCTCCTGTAAGATCAGAGGGGAAACTCTGGACTGCCGAGGTGCCGTTGAGCAAGGCGCTTTACCTTTAACCTTTAACCAACTTTAACCTGCACACATTTAAGTTGCGGTACCTGGTCGCTTAAGCTTTTGGTTGACAAAATGACAACACTTTTAAATGAGTGATAAACTTCAGGTAAGGATTTTGGATTAGATACTAGAAACAGACACACATATACATGACAAGGGACAGAAAATGTACAGAGATGTGGTGGTTGCTGATCCAAATAACTGACTGAGCCAGGAAAGTGAACAAGATGCACTTTCAACTTGCCCTTGAGCCCTTGAGCAAGGCACTCAACCAACAGCTGCTCCAATGGAGCTGCTCAGTGGGAAGCTCCCAGTAGCCAACAGCAGATGGTCGTATTGGAAAGCTCCCAGATGATGATGTATGTAACTTGAATGTGACGCAGAGCTAGCATGTGTGCTCAGCGCAGAACTACCCCCCCCCCCGGTACAGCCATCCATTCAGGTGGGTTACCTTCGCCTGGGCTGGCTGCTCTGCTCTCTGGGTCTTCAGCTCGGCTATCTCGGCCTCCAGGAGGTGGATCACCTCCTCATAGTCCATCTCCATCCCCCTCGCCTGCTTCTGGGCTGCCTCAGCCAACTGGATACGACTCCGCAGAGCCCGGCTCTCCTCCGCCCCAGCTTTTACCTCCTGCCGGGGACATCGAGACGTCGATAGAGATGGACAGAGGAGGACGACGGGATGGGAAAAGGGGAGAGGTTAAACGAGGATAAGAGAGGGGGAGCAGGAGGGAAAACAGAGAGAGGTGAGAAAAGAGATTCAGCATTCAGTGTTGCTACAATGGATAGTGTCAAGGCTAACAAGCGTTAGCTCCTGCTTAAACCCAGCCACCCACAAACATTCAAACACACACACACACACACACACACACAAAGAAGCTTCCTCTGCAAGCTGACGCCATGAACCACAGCAGCACCAACAGAGTTCAAGAGTTCAAGAAGTTTATTTGTCACATACACACATGGGGTGTGCAGTGAAATGTAAAAAGTGGCAATGCTCAACAGGAATGTGCAAAGGGCAAAATAACACATTATTTACAATAAAAAACAACACAATATTTACAGTATTACAGTAAGAGCTCTATATAAAAAACAACACAATATTTACAGTAAGAGCACTTTGGAAATAAAAATATAGTAAAAAAGGGAAATTTTATGTATGTAATATAATATAAATTATGTGTAGTCGTTACCTAAGTGTATGCATACGCGCCGATCATGTGGGTGCTCCGGTGCTCGAGCACCCAACGAAAAGTTTGAGCACCCACGGAGAAGGCTGATTAAAAAAATCAATTAATTAATAAATGTATTAAAAAAACTGCATTTAAAAAAAAAAAAAATGCATCTATTTATTCTATTATTACTTATTATTATCGGTGAATGTTTTAACTACAAATCGCATTATCCAATTAAACTTGTTCCAGCTCTGTGTGTGTGTAGGCTACGTTAAGGGGCGTGGTCACGTAGCCAACTGCCAATGTAATGCTAGAGTCGCTAAACCAACGTTGTTCCATCACGTAGCTGCTAGCTAGCGACACAGCAAGTGTGAAACACGGTGATGATCGGGTAAAAACGTACGAGTTTGTCATTAAAAAACGGAGAGAGATACCGAGTGTAAAGACAGTCAAAGTGAGGATCCACCACCAGATGAATTTGTAGCAGAGCAGTGTTGCATTTGGTTTGGGTGTGTGTCTACGTTGACAGATGACAGTATCCTGCACCACGGTAATTACTAAAGCAAGCGCAATAAAAGTGATTTTGTGACAATCTTCACCTTGGTGGTATTCACTTCATTTGAGCACCCACTGGCAAAAACATAAATCAGCGCCTATGAGTGTGTGTGTGTGTGTGTGTGTGTGTGCATAAGAGGGGCAGTGTGTGGGTCTTGGTGGGGCCCTGGTGAGGTCGGAGTTCACAGTCCTGAGTTCACAGTCCTTCTGTTTCAGGAAATAAACAGACAGATTACTCCATAGCATGGAGGCCCTGGTGGTGTTCAGCTGGTGGTAAAAGCGTCTCACCCCTCGTACATCTCACAAGGTGCTCAAGTCATGACGTGGCATTCGGGGGTGTCAGGGGCCACGTGACAAACCTCTTTGGCCCGAGGGACGTTTCTCTGAATCACCACAGTGATGTGGCGCCGGGCCAGGCCAGACCTGTCATGACGGAGCAGACTGTTGCCACTGAAAAGGTTACTAACTTTTGTGACGCTGCATTGCTCAATAATACAACATAGGGTTGAGCAGCATGCTGAATTCCTGCTGATATTACAATGTGAACAGCTGCAATAGAGCGCAACAGTGACCGCTCACTTTTTTTACGGCTCTGGTTCCAGAAGTAAATTTCCCATTCATTTACTCCAGAGACGTTTCAGAAAATCCTTCTATAAAGAGTTTTAAGGAACCAAGACAACCAGCTAGATGATGAATCGAGACATAAAACATTTGATTCTGAGCAAAAAAAAAGATTGGAAAATGGAAGAAAAGGCAAAGGAACAAGACTGTGTACATCATTATTTATGAAGTGAAGGAACTACTCATCCCATAATCCATTGCAAATGATACTTTCCAACAACTTCCAAACTAACGATAGTTTAGCTTCTTCTTGAATGTAACATTTGTCAATAGTATAGTGTTGATATTGTTGTTGTGTTGTGAGCGTATATATAGTGTTTCATATAGTATAGTGTAAAGTGTCATCGACATGGTACAGTGATTCGTTCCAGCTGCATAGGATAAGCAGCTAGCTAGGTTACGTTAGTAGCTAACGTTAGCGTTAGCTGACAAGACGTTCGCGGGTGCGGTAAACATTTCCACGGTAACAGCGAGCTCCACCAATCAGAGACGTCGCTGTTACACTTTAGGATTGTGGGTAGTGTAGTACTTCTCCATGTTTGTCTCAAAACAAGGTTGATATCATACGGACTTGTGTCTTCTACAGGAGCATACACTATCGTTTCACAACCTACTAGCTTGTGGTGAGGCTACATTGGATGGTTACGACATTATGGATAATAATCAAAATCCCTATGCAGAATATGAATGAGATTTTCACTTCCGGGACCAAACTGTTGAGCTCTATATGGTCTTTTAAAACATTCAGTTATACAGTTTCATCTAAGCAATCTGATTGGCCAAAGACAAATAATTGCACAGTTGGATGTGTTTTTACACCACTGAATAGACCGATACATACACATACACTTGGTTTGCTGCAAACCAGTCAGTGTCGTTAGCAACAGAAAACTCAGCAAATAGACAGAATTGACAAAATGATCACACTGATCACACATGATCAAATGATCCCCGATATTTTTGAATGATAAACTCATTTGTTCATTTTCTTTACCCGCTTATTCCTGTTCAGTATCACAGGGGGCTGGAGCCTATCCCAGCATGCATTGGGCAGAAGGCAGCGAAAGGTAATTGTTTTGGATGGATGTATTTTAGAAACTAACTCTTCACATCATTAGAAAGACACACAAGCAAATACAACAACATGATGAACTTGAACTGGGCAGCTCCCAGTGAGCGACAGCAGAAGAATGTGGTTGTACTGGTCAGTTCAAAAAGGTGGGAAAATGTGTGTAACGGTATGAATGTGAAGCAGGACGTTGAGTTTGATATGAAAAACGTTTCATCAAACAAACTCGGAGCTCGCCACCTCCACAGACATCGTCCCTGAGGATCTGGAGTCAAGCCTCTGTGTCTGTTAGTTTCCTAGGTATGATTAAAAAATCGTCCAATGGTGGAAATCCCAGATTACCAACACCACCATCGAATCAACTGCTGGCTGATCTGTCCACTACATTTCATAGACAGGCAGACAGGCAGACAGACAAACAGGCAGACAGGCAGGCAGATAGACAGGCAGGCAGACAGACAGACCAACAACACTAACATTTTATTTAATACAATCTTTTATAATAACACATTGAGGTTTGGTTTCCTCCCGTGAACTGTGGAAGCTGACCCAGTCTGTCTGTTGTTTTGCTGAACGGTGTGTTTCTTGCTAACTGCCCGGCTACACAGAGAGACAGAGATAATACCTGACCGGCAACCACTTACATAACAACACTAAAATTAGCCACTTGTCTCGGATCAGCTCAGGCAGTCAAACTCTTTGCTCCATCTGGTTTCCAACAGGCTCCAGCTCATCTGCGGTCAGCCCAGGGTGACAGCTTCTCAGGGAGTTACGTAACTCGGGTGGTAAAACTGACACCTGCTGCAATTAGAGGCCGCCACCTCTCCAACTGGGAAGAAACCACTCCTTGTGCTATTGCCACACTGGCAACCAGTAACTCTAGCCCTTTACCTGGTGAAATAAACACTAGAGATCCCAAGGTGCCTGTCTGGACGCTATTGGGTGAGACAGCACAACAGTAGCAAACTTCACCTCTGTTCTCATCACTAAAGTAAAGTGATACTGGATGTTGGTCACAACATAATGGCGCTTTACAGAAACAAGCAAATTTATCACGCTAGCGTATGGAAGATGATCCCCGGCTTCCTGTAACCGCCAGGAGGAAATACTGAATGAAAATGGCTGCACATTGTTGTATCGGTGGAGAACCTTGTGAAGATCGTACACTACACTACATTACACTACACTACACTACATTACACTACACTACACTACACTACACTACACTACACTACACTACATTACACTACACTACACTACACTACACTACATTACACTACACTACATTACACTACACTACACTACACTACATTACACTACACT
>JAXDDW010000276.1:110000-122500 GCA_034670385.1 Hoplostethus mediterraneus | reverse complement strand
TGTCTGCCTATCTACCTACCTATCTATTCCTGACTGTAAATATGAACAACGATCATAGGATCCTAGGATAGGATAGCAAAGTCATTGGGAAATGTAGTAAGGCTATGCATGTTATTATTGACCTGGCATATGTCATGCAAAACATCTTACGAGTATAAATGAAAATAGAGGCTTAATAGTGGTTTGATCTTCAGTAGTGTATGTGAGAAGGTTTCAGTAGTATGTATAAGAGGTAAGTTTGAATTTTGTCCTGTATGGCCCCTCATACAAATGCTAACAGAATTATGTTACATTTCCACCGGCTAGATTTTGGATTACAACATGTGGAAAAGATATTGTGAAAAATATGTGACAACCAACCAGCGCGCACACACACACACACACACACACACACACACACACACACACACACACACACATTGAATTCACATACGTACTGTATTTTTTGTAAGCAGTGTGTATGTGTGTAGGGGTTCGAGACCTTTGTTGGCTCTCTACTGTCAACTATCTAATAAAGGCAAAACGCCCCAAAGTAAAACAACAGATAGTAAGGAGTGTACAGTTGTACCAAAATATTCCTGGTACATTACAAATGATCACGTATGATAGAGAAACACTAGGTTAGTAAATGTGGAGGGTTAAATGTGACAATATTAAATAAATAAATCATTAAATATGGAAATAATTAAATAAATGTGGAAATGAACAATTAAATATATTATATTCCCAATTTCAATTAATTAATTGTTCATATATTTCCCCTTTTATTTAATGATTTATTTAATGATTTATTTATTTAATATTGTCGCATTTAACCCTCCATAAGTAAATAATTCAGTTCAGTAAATTATTTACTTATAATAATAAGTATTATAAGTGAAATAATAGTATTAAAAGTATTATAAGTATTATAAGTGAAATAATTCAGTTCAGAGGTCTACCTTTCTCAGGGAGAAAGGTAGACCTCTGAACGCCACACTACCAATGGACTTGTACTATGAACAGGTAATCGAGGCTTTGCAGTTGTCAAGAAATGTCTGTACACAAATAAAACATATAACAACCAAGTAAGAAAAGCAGTTCCATTCAGAAACTTTATAAGTACAAGTAAGAGGGCTGACAAGGTAAATGGACAACAGCCGTCGTAAATGGACAAAGTCTCAACAACTCGAGAGTTGGTGGTGTCATTCCTACAAATAAATATTATGTGGACAAAATAATGAATTAGATACATGAACAGTTTTTGAGCAGTGCTATTGATCTGCTATTGGGTGATACAGCACGTTCTTCCTTGTACAAAATCAAATCAATCTGGGCCTCTGAGTTGTAGCTCAGTTAACCTGAACAAACTGTTAACTAGCTAACTAGCCAGCAGGCTAATCTAGTTACTGTTAACATGGGACTACTAGCCACTGCTAATGCTAGCTTCTACTAGATACGTTAGCTAGTGTGCTAACCAGATGTGTTAACAACAAGACAGTGATGGTTAGCTGACCAGATACTATGGTTAGCTAGCTAACAAGCTACATGATCTAAACACTAAATCAATCAGATGGATCAGTGATGAAATGATCAGTTCAGTAGAAACAGACAGAAATTAACCATGAAGATTAAATTCTGTTGAGACAAACACAACCAGCTGTTCACAGAGATGAGGATCCAACATGGCCGCCAGAGACCTGAAAGCCTCTATTACCTGTTTATATGTGTGATTTTGTGTTGAGAGAATAAGACTGTGTGCTATTGAGTGTTTTATGGATGATGATGATGATGATGAGCGCAGCGGGTGGAGTGTGTGGTTACAGAGAATAATGAGGAGTGTGAGGATGAAATTATTATGTTCGTGTGTGTGTGTGTGTGTGTGTGTGTGTGTGTGTGTGTAGCATCTGATTGGGTAGCTAATGGTGCCCAGTATGAATAGCCTTCCCTCCAGCTGTGGCCCTGAGGGGGGTTTGGGGTCCTAAGAGACCCCCCGTCGAAGCTCCACAGGGTCAGCCTGACCTCCTACTCTAATGAGCTAACATGTCACTACCTCGCCTCTGTCTCCCAGCTCTCCGACCAGCTACATGAAAAGAAGACATAATGAAAAATCCCTCGCTGCGTCTACGCCGTCCAACCCGGCTCTGTTCAGCTAAGAGCTCCATGCAGCGGCAGCCGGTCACGTTTCCACCCAACAGGGATGCAGCATGAGGGTTTCAACCTCTCGCTCTTGCAAAGAATGGACATTTATATATACACACTTCTGGCTCTTTGTTTTTTTTGTTTGGTTCTATATTTTACTCCATCACTGATCTGCTGATTTCACCAAAAGGCAGGGCGGTGTTTAGAAAATGCCTCCCTTAGAGGAAGGTATAAAAATACACTGTGGTCAACTCAACATACATTTGGCCTCAACACATTTGAACTAAAAGCATTTTAAAACTATGCAATGAAAAATGTCTCTGCTGCCAATTACACCGTGATTTTAGAAACATTTCCCATGCAGGCTCAGGATTTTGTTTTGTCAAGATATTGAAGACATATTTGCATCTTTTTCTCAATTATCCCAAATCTACGATTTACCCAAGAACCATTTTGTTACCTACAAATCAGGAGCTTTGTGCAAAAGACATTTAATTAATTTCCAAATAAGCCCATGAAATCACATGTCGACCATATCCTTGGGTATGAATAGCCTTCGAGCGGGTCGTCCTCTAATCAGAAGATCGGAGGTTCGATCCCCGGCTCCTCCTGTCTGCACGTTGAAGTGTCCTTGGGCAAGACACTGAACCCCACAGTGCTCCCGATGGTCAGGAAGCAATTTGCGTGGTAGCTCACTGCCATCGGTGTGTGTGTGAGTGTGTGTGTGTGAATGGATGAATGAGAGGCATACATTGTAAAGCACTTTGGATAAAAGCGCTATATAAATGCAGCCATTTACCATTTATCCTTGAATTGAATTCAGAGATGGGAATGGGGAATTCAATTCAACATATTTGACGAATAGTGCCTTTTTGTATTTGGGGGATGAGTAGGTCAAATATATGTTTTGTATCTGTTACACCTCCTGTGGGATAAAAACTTGAAAAACCAATAAAAATATTTACAAAAAACCTTGATGGAGATATTGATAAATGATCTTTTGTGATGCTGGGAGGCTTTTCTCTCATGTTAATAACACTATAACACATTTTACATTCCAGGCATTGTGCTGAACTCCTGTGTGACTAACAATGAGTGCAACAGCAGAAAAAGCTTCTGACATTATTATCTGTGTGTGGGAAATGATTGTGGTAACCTTCAACAACAACATCGCTTCACAGAGCAGCAGGAAGAGTCAGATGAACTCGTCCACACAGACTCGTTAAATATGTAGAGGCTGAAGAACACTTCACAGCCGTGCAGTACAACCCTGCCTGTGTGCTGAACCTGATAGCCGGGAGCCTGTAATCCCTATCATGACATGCCAACACACTCGCTGGATTTGAAAGGTTTGGATGTGGCCACTTAGAGTAATCAATAATCAATACACGGGTCAGGCACAGGAAATGATTCATTTTCATTTGATGTTTTCATGTCATTTTAGTCCGTTTCTAGAGGGTCTTCTTAAGATTTTGTTCACCTTGTTGGTTTGTTTTGGCGACAGCAGCTCTTTACTTTACTGTGACCAAGAAAAACATCTTTCAATTTTCAATTTGAGGCATTTATGTGACACTCTTATCCAGAAGGACTTGCAGTGAGAGCAACAGCAGAGTAAACTTAAATTCCTTGATCACCAACATTGCAAGCAGTCGATATTGGCGGGTGAGCCACAGCGCACTGAAAATAGACTGAACAAAACATGGCTGTGACCCTGGAATGATCATGTAGGTGTGTCGAAGAAAGACATAAGAGCTGAGGAGAAGAAAGGAGCTGATTTAAAGTTCAGACAGGAGAGTATCAGAGCCGGAAGAGGACCACGACCGTCTGAGAGGAGAGGCTGGATCACGTCTAGGCTCGACATCACCGTCACTGGAAGCATGAAGAAATACAGATGTGGCCACAAACTTTTACTCGTCGCTCGCTTCAGACTTCAGAAAAAGACGTTCAGACAAATCGTGTTTTGCTGTGTTGGCAGCCATCAGAAGATACAAGGGATGGTCAGGTAAGTCGTGGTTGCTTCGTGGTTTCTAATGGTGGACAGTCAGTTTGGTGCTCCTCATGTGGGAATAAAAGAGATCCAAGAAAAACTGTAGTGACACATGCTTGGCAGCGTTGTAACATTATCATAGTTAGTAGTATCATCACTAGAGAATAAAGGCTTTTAACGGATTATGGAGCATCTTGGATCTCCATTCTCCACACAGTCATACTGTAAAACACTCAATTGTCTGCAGCAGTCATGGAGGATGCAGAAATGCATGATGGGGGGATTTCACTGGTAAGACACTGCATGGTCTTTACTGTACTAATGCAGGAGAGATGCATGATGGGTGATTTCCGCAATGGCATGCAGGATATAATATAAATGCATGAGCACTGCACCAAATTGCTCCCATTTCTATTCTTGCCTCAGCAACAAGAGATCCAAAACAAGATGGAGATGCCCAGCGCCTTTAGTGCTGCAGTACATCTGTTGGCTGAGTCTAAATCTGGATATTGATTGGTTTATGCAATGGAACCAAACTTGAGAAGCGAGCGTGAGGGAGGGAGAGGGTGAGCACCTTTGGCTATGAATCACAACGCAGGGAGAACTGTGTAGGGCCCAAAAAAAGCAGCCTCCTTTTTCAGTGGTGGCCTCACATCCCACCCGCTGTAAACCCACCGCTGCACCGGCCCGCCTCGTCCTCCTACACACACTCAGCTCGGGATGAGTTGGGTTGGACAGCTCTTCAGGAGAAAACCACTGGTTTAAGAGTGGACCTGTGTGTGTGTGTGTGTGTGTAGGTGTGTGTAGAGCACCACCTGGTGATTGATCTTAAAAGAAGCGCCCCTTTAAAACCCACACACACTCCCACAAATGGAAACATATGAAGAGACTCGGTCAATGTGACAATGTGACATCCTCTGTCAGGATAACGAAGGGGTACGATGACGAAGACGTGTGTTTAACGTATGAAGCGCTAGGGAACGGAGAGGCTGGTACAGCGCTAGGCTGGGCCAGAAGATCCCAGCATCCTCTCCTGATCTTTCTTCTGTATGAGTCACTGGAAAGGAACCGGTCACCATCATCTTCTTCATGGTTCATCTGCTCCCATCTGGCTTCAGGTTGAGCTTCCCCAAGTGTTGGACCAATCGCTTCAGGAAATCTTTTGTCCCGGCAGCTTCTGAGTTGCTCTCATTAGACGGTGTTGTTAGCATAGGCGCTGATTTATGTTTCTGCCAGTGGGTGCTCAAATGAAGTGAATACCACCAAGGTGAAGATTGTCACAAAATCACTTTTACTGCGCTTGCTTTAGTAATTACCGTGGTGCAGGCTACTGTCATCTGTCAACGTAGACACACACCCAAACCAAATGCAACACTGCTCTGCTACAAATTCATCTGGTGGTGGATCCTCACTTTGACTGTCTTTACACTCGGTATCTCTCTCCGTTTTTTAATTACAAATTGGTACGTTTTTACCCGATCATCACCGTGTTTCACACTTGCTGTGTCGCTAGCTAGCAGCTACGTGATGGAACAACGTTGGTTTAGCCGACTCTAACGTTACATTGGCAGTTGGCTACGTGGCCACGCCCCTTAACGTAGCCTACACACACACAGAGCTGGAACAAGTTTAATTGGATAATGCGATTTGTAGTTAAAATGTTCACTGATAATAATAAGTAATAATAGAATAAATAGATGCAGGTTTTTAATACATTTATTGATTAATTTATTTTTTAATTGGCCTTCCCCGTGCTCAACCTTTTCGGTGGGTGCTCGAGCACCGGAGCACCCACGTGATCGGCGCGTTTGGTTGTTTGTATTTATTGATTTATTGTGTTTCTGCTGCTTTCTGTTGTGTTGCTGGCTGTGGAGCAAACTGCCCCATGGGGACATTAAAGACACCGTTACACACAGCTGGTCATTTTCCCATTTGCTGCTACTGGCTCTGTACGATAGACTATAGCGATGTTTGGATGTTTGATGCGTCCTTCTCCCAGTGAATCTTGGGGCTTTACAGCCGTTGTCGTCCGGTCACCACGACGCATCCTCGGTTGGCAGGTAAATTTCTCTGTCCTCACATTCATTCACTTAAGACATTAGATATCACAGGACACAAGAACACATACTGAGAAAGACTTGCCTCAGTCTGGCTCTTGACTGTGAACTGCACTGCAAAGTCCATCATGTTTAGAACTGAATCCCAGTCCACCTAAACTGGTTGACAAAACCAGGAGAAAAACTACCAACTACTTAATTTACAAAGGCAACAAAAATTGGCACTCAGCCGACGTCAAACCCCCTCGGTAAAAGCTGCTCAAGTACATTGACGCATTGCGTGGTGTTTTTTCTTGTTTCCTGTGGTATCACAGTAATTTGAGGTATTAAACTTGGTATTGAAGTGGAAATCCTGGTGACAACATTCATGTCACCTGACAGCCAGTATAGTCTTAGCTCTGTGCTTTTGTGTGAACCGACCTGCTTGGCCTTGCCGAGCTCCTCCTCCATCTGATGGTGAACTCTCTGGGACTCAGCCAGCTGCTCCTGGAGAGACAAGGAGGGACGAGCAGGGCATCATGGGAAATCAAGACCGACTACAGGAATGAGGCCACGGAGATTTAAAAATGGGTGTGACAAAAATGAAGTAGCGGTGCCGCACTGAAAACCAGGATGCAAGCTTGTCTCTGGTCAGGTCATGAGTACATACTGTACTCACGAGTACACACTGTACTCACGCACGTCGTAATGCTGAATAATACACACATACTGTGAATTCCATGGCTTCACCCAGAGGACAGCCAAGAGGACTAAAGGCATTCTCTCCTGTTTCTCAAAGTCACCTCAGGAGAAACAACCACATGTCATATTGATCTCACTCTGATCACAACAAGATCTCCAGATGATCTGAACTACGGAGCTGGGAGCTGACCAGTACTGGGTTGTACTGGTTAAGAGACTGCTTGGTGCTGATGGACATACCTGCAGCCTCTTGATCTCCCTCAGGGCCTCAATGTGATCTTTCCTCAGTCTCTCCATCTCCTCCAGGTCATCAGAGTCTGACAGCGACGGCTACACACCAACACACACACACACACACACACACACACACACACACACACACATTTAGAAAGGAGTAGGTCCTCCAAATGATGGACGTCTTACTTTATAGACAGCACTGCAGCACAGCACCACATTCACCGATCAGCCACAACATTAAAACCACTGACAGGTGAAGTGCGTAACCCTGATGGTGGGATGTACCGGGAAGCAAGTGAACAGTCAGTTCTTGAAGGTGATGTGTAGGAAGCAGGAAAAATGGGCACCGGTCCGAGGGCCCATGCTGACCCGTCCACCGCCGAAGGAGCCTACGATGGGCAGGTGAGCGTCAGAACTGGACCATGGAGCGATGGAAGAAGGTGGCCTGGTCTGATGAATCACGTTTTCTTGTACATCATGTGGACGGCTGGGTCGTTTACCTGATTACTTTGACACGTACCACCTAACTAAACGTTGTTGCAGACCAAGTTCACCCCTTCATGGCAACGGTATTCCCTGATGGCGGCGGCCTCTTTCAGCAGGATAATGCGCCACACTGCAAACATTGTTCAGGAATGGTTTGAGGACCACGACAAAGTGTTCAAAGTGTTGACTTGGCCTCCAAATTCCCCAGATCTCAATCTGATGGAGCATCTGGAGGAGGCCCCACCTCACAGCTTACAGGACTTAAAGGATCTGCTGCCAGAGACCACAGGACACCTTCAGAGGTCTTGTGGAGGGTCAGAGCTGTTTTGGTGGCAAGAGGGGGAACTACACAATACAGGTGGTTTTAATGTTATGGCTGATCGGTGTATGTGCCCGTAGGAGCCCTGAGACAGGTACCGAAGTAAGAACAATGAAATGAAGCGTAATAGAAGATCAATAAAGGTGTTGCGTGACCGCGGGGACCCGGTACATGTCTCTGAAGCCTTTGTGTCACGGCAGTAATCGATTACTACCCTGATACTGTGTGACGCCAGCAGCATAGAGAGCTTTACGTCCTGATCCCAGGACAGTTCACACTAATCCTAACAACAACAACAACAACAACAACAACAAACCAGAGCATCAAGCTAAATAATGTTCATATGAACATGTTGGGTGAGCCTCATGGTGTTGATGCCTCCAGGGTGCGTTTACATGTGCACTAATATTGGACATGTACTGGATGAAGTTAATTTCTCCAATCAAACAATCATAACTATAATTAAAATTACATGAAAGGAAATTATCAATATTACTGATTATATTATATTATATATATATATATATATATATATAATATGGGCAGTTGAGGTGAAATGTTCTCCTACCCGTGGGTTGGTGGGGGACTCTAGCAAACTGGACAAGTCATCAGACATGAACCTTGACCCCGCCTGGCTGACGGACGACTCCTCCAGCTGCATCGTGAACAGCTCCCTGGTCAGGTGCTCAAAATCTGCACGCACACACACACACACACACACACACACACACACACACACACACACACACACACACACACACACACCACAGGGAGGTATTAACTTAGTTCAGAGGGCATTTTTTGCCCCCTTGATCTGATTTTTAGGGGCATTTTGATCCTTTTCTGGGGGAATTTTCTTGATCTATTAAATAAATCACTTGCATTGGATATTGCCAGATAAACACTCAGCTTGCACCACTAAGATGTTTTATTTCAACCATGACATACCATCACTTAGACATTTCCTACTACATGCTCGGTTGTTTTCTGATTCTGAACCAGCCACAGGCGCCCACAGATCACCTACGGTGGCCCACGGCGGACAATCGCCGCATTCATTCACATGACAACTCAACAGAGACATGAAACAGGGTGAGAACACGACTGTGACTTATCTGGGGCATTTTTTGAACTTTCAAAATCCCTCCCTATATTTATAATCCCTCAATTGTTGAGATCAAGGTGATTTAAGGGTTAGGGTTAAGGGTTAGGGTTAGGTGTTAAGGGTTAGGGTTAAGGGTTAAGGGTTAAGGGTTAGGGTTAGGGTTAACGGTGCAGAGTTGATGGTCTTACCTGCGTAGGCCACCGTCCCGGCTGGATCTGTTCGTAGTCGGGACCTCATCGTCTGTCGCTGTGCCTCTGTGGGTTTCAAGCCGAGCATATCCAGAGCCTGGACACACACACACACACACACACACACACACACCCTAATCAGACACACATCAATACAAAGCTAGTGCTCAATACAAATGCACAGGATAAAGCTCACATGCCTGCACAATGTTACCGAACCAAAAATCGACAAACTCACATGTAACCTCGTTAAGCAGCTGAGCACACACACACACACACACACACACACACACACACACACAAAAACTATAGCGTGACTGAGTGCACAACATTCAATAGCTATCTATTGACCTTGCTGTGATGCTGTGGGAGTGTGCAAACAGCCCACACACACACACACACACACACACAGCAACATATGCATCAGTGTAGGCATGCAAGCAAAAACACCCACACAGTAAAGGTGGCACAAAAACACCAATGCATACATCAGTACAGGCACACACACACACACACACACACACACACACACACACACACACACACACACACACACACACACCTGTTCCAACCTCTCCAGTTTGAGGCGACAGCTGGTGCTCAGGGAGCAGCTCCTCTGTGGAGGCTGACTGCTGGCAGGCTGGCTGCTGGAGGGGGGGTCTGGAGAGACAGACAGACAGAGAGAGAGACAGGTGGAGAGAGACAGGCAGAAAGACAGATGGAGAGACAGGCGGAGAGAGAGACAGACAAAGAGAGAGAGAGAGACAGACAGCAAGAGAGATGGAGAGAGACAGACAGAGACAGAAAGAGGTCATGAGGTAGATGAACTGTGATTAATACTGTCACTTCAAACATGGAGGTCAGGAATGAACTTGTTTTGGGGTTTGGGTTAGCAAGCTAGTTAGCATAGAATGTTAGTAACTACAAGCTAGTTAGCATAGAATGTTAGCAACTACAAGCTAGTTAGCATAGAATGTTAGCAACTGCAAGTGCATCCATTTACCACACAGGCGTTTCAATAACTGGCAGTGCATTCTGCAGACTATAAACACGTTAAAAGCATGTTTCAGTATGCCGCCATGTTGATGACATGATGTGACATCAGAGGCCCTCTGACATCAGAGGGCCTCTGACATCAGAGGGCCGTTCCATTGCAACATCTCGTCTTGAGTATTAAACGTGTCAATCATTATTGAATCAAACTTGTATGGAGCAACTGATCAGTCTGTATTCAAAAAATAGTTCTAATAGTAAAACATATAATTCTATATATCAGTGGTTTTCTGTTTGTGTACAAGTACTGTACTGTACAAGTATAGACTGTACTATAGGATAGTATAGACTACAAACTACTATACTATAGAGTACTGTTCTATAGACTAGACTAGCTGCAGTGTTTATGCCAGCTAGTTTGGACGTGATGCAGAGTACTTGATGCAGGGCGACTCCTCGCCCGCCAAGTCGCGGCGTGATGCGTCCGGTTTTGTTTTGGAATCGGACTTCGGCCGTTGGATGTGACGTCAAACATGTCATGGAGGACACAGGAACGCGTACTGAGAAAGACCTCTGGATTCCTCAGCAGGACGACGCCTGCCTCCTTCCTCCTTCCTCCTCTCAGCAGGAGCCAGAGAGACAGGATGAGCTTCACACCACCTCAGCCAATCACAGCCAGGCCTCCCGCCCGCCTCACTTCCTCCTCCATCAGGTAGCCAACCACGCGCCATCTGTCCGACACCCTCCCTGTCTGTCTGTCTGTCAGAACTGGTGGCCAGCTATAGTTTAAATCACGCATGTGTGTGTGTGTGTGTGTGTGTGTGTGTGTGTGACGGACAGACATACAGACAGACAGACAGACAGACAGACAGACAGACAGACAGACAGGTTTCTCACCAGGGTTTGTATCTGTGATGCTGTCGCTCTCTGGCGGGGAGGAGACATGTGTCTGCTCTGTTCTGGCTGGAGCCACTCGCACCTACAAATATCAACACCAGATAATAATACACATTTGATACTGTGTGTGTGTGTGTGTGTGTGTGTGTGTGTGTGTGTGTGTGTGTGTGTGGGCGTTCGGGTGGGTGGGTGGGTTTTAGCATCATAGCTGGGTTACGAGGGTTGCCAACTAGGCATAATCCGGATTGATATTCAGTTATCACCCACAATGCTCGGCACCCTGAAGGCTCAACGTAGTGGAAGTTATTTGAGAGTCCTGATTTGATGCTGCCATGGCGACGCTGGAGGCAGATGTGTTCATGGGCAAAGTTACTTTATTTTATACTACAGCTTTGATGAATACTCAACTCTGATTGGTCGATGAATGCACTGTGAGGTCTCTTACTGAATAACAGAGAGAAGTCAATCAAGATCAAATCAAAGTGTCGAGTGTCAAAAGTCTTTACTGCAGACAAACACGAACCGAGGGCCTTTTGATTACTGGGTAGAGGCTGCAATCTCACTGGATTTATTGAGGTTTCTATGGTTACCGTCCTGCTACAGTGTAGCCATGGATGCTAGCTACACATGTTTCTATGGTTACCGTCCTGCTACAGTGTAGCCATGGATGCTAGCTCTATGGTTACAGTCAGTTGAACTATTACTTGTACTTTGTTTATTACAAGTTGACTACTTTAACTTGTAATAAAATAGTTTTAAATCAATATTTTGTGTCAAATAATTTAAGTCTTTAGTAAGAAGTAGTAGTAGTAGTAGCAGTAGTAGTAGTAGTAGTAGTAGTAGTAGTAGTAGTAGTAGTAGTACTAGTAGCAGTGGCAGTAGCAGTAGTAGTATAAGTAGTAGTAGTCGTAGTTGTAGTAATAGTAGAAGTAGTAGTAGAAGCAGCAGTAGTACTAGTAGTAGCAGTGGCAGTAGAAGTAGTATTAGTAGTAATAGTAGTAGTGTAGCACCTTTCATACACAAGGCAGTTTAAAGTGTTTTATATGAGGCATTAAAAGACATTTTAAACAAGGACATTTATAAAGACATTTAAAAATATATTATTATTATTATTATTATTAGTAGTAGTAGTAGTAGTATTAGTACTAGTAGTAGTAGTAGTAGTAGAGCTTTTGTGTAATGCTATAAATTTAGACTAATAAAATGTAATTAAATGGAACCAGATGAACCAGCCTCTCATGTATGGATCTGTAACGGTCAGTCTGTTGGACCTGGCTGACGTTGACGGCCGGCAGGGTTTCGCTGGCAGGGTTGCGGCTCGAGGTGATCTTGATGACCAGGGCCGGCTGTGGAGGCAGGGTGCCCGGCCCCAGGGTGCCCGGCCCCAGGGTGCCCGGCCCCAGGGGCCTCGTCTGGGGCACGGCCGCAC
>JAXDDW010000276.1:80000-105000 GCA_034670385.1 Hoplostethus mediterraneus | reverse complement strand
AGTTACCGTAGGCCTGACTCCCTCTCTGGGAGGCCCTTCCTCCATGTTTTTCCTCATGAGGCTTCTCCTTCTCTAAAGCTGTGTGGTTAAAACGTTGAAGCCTTTTGAGACTGCAACTGTGATTACGGACGACACAAATACATTGAACTCGACTTTAACTCACATCTCCGGCAAACAGCCACCAATATCAATCAAAATCAATTATGTTTTCAGAAGAGCATTAGTCCATGATGTCGTTGTTCCCCTTAAAGCACCACATCTCTGTATCATTTCTATCATTCATCATTCTGCAAACCAAAAGTAATTTCTGCCGCCCGATCCCGACCGAGGCCAGGCTGATCTCTGCTCCGCTGTACCGCGGGTGTTTGTCTCCCTCCCATGGACGCTGATGACCACACCGGTGGCAGCAGCGTGCTCATTAAGCCATCACTGTCTGATCTGGATTTGATCCGATTGGCTGGTTAATGCCTCTTAGTCTGCACGGTCAGAGGACGAGCGTGACAGAGACTTCACCTCTGACCTTTGCACTGGAATAAAAAGCCAAACTGCCTTTAAGGAAAGATCCACTCTCAGATCCTCTTCCACTGTTAGACCTCATCAGTCTGTGATGTTCAACACAGTTATGTAGAGGTGGAGTGTTGTGATTTACCTCTTTGGTGTACTCACTTTCCCTCAACCTGCCTCACCTACTTCTACTCCAGTGAGTGATTTCCTACATTTCCCAGAATGCCTTTTGACAACCCCCAGAAAAGAGCAAGAGAGTTTTTCCAGTTCAGAAAATCATAGATTTCCACCCCCTTACTCAAAAAACATGTCTTGCTGCATTGCATTCTGGTCTATCTTGGCTACTGTCGGTGGAGGAATTGGTAACTATGACTTTCCATAACCAATTTTCAGTGCTTACATGATCCAAGAGATTCTTCCTTCCAAGCTTTTTAATGTTGTTTCTGAACAGTTTGGTTTCCACTACAGTTAGACCGTCTAATGGATGTATGAAACAAGTTGGACGATACATTCCCTGATATCCCTGAATTCAAATCAAATTCCTTGCCTTTCCCTGTCTGGGATACCTCTTGAAATTCCATGATATTCCACAAATATCACGTTTGAGCTTCCTGGACTTTGTGAAAGCTGGACAGGAGCACAATAAGTTCAGGTTGCATTTGTTTTGTCGTTTGATCCACTGAGGACACAAGGTTGTATCGAGGTTGACTTTGTCCTAGCTGGTCTAGCCGAGAACCAAATCCCTTTACCGGGGCCTCGGTCCGGCATGATTGCATCACAGCTTTTGTGTCCCCGCGCTGACCCGCCGTACCGCATGGAGCATTTAAGGCCCGAGGCGACTGTGGATAATAATAATTTGTTTGAAGTGTGAAACAAATCGCTGTAACAATCAGGGTCGAGATTTGAGGTGAATATCCCTCGATTCAGCACAAAGCTGCTTAGACACAGAGACTCTTGTTGGTTTGGTTTGGTAATAATAGGGATAAAACCGACTCGACTCTTTTCCCTCTTGGCTCCCCGGCGGCGGGATGACCTTCCCGCTCCTGTCAGAGCAGCAGATTCACTTCCTGTCCTTCCTGTCATAAGCTGAATTTTTTTTTTTTTTCAATTAGTACCTCACATCACCTCCTGTCCTCTGAATCACACCTCCTCATGTTCACTCAAAACTCTCATTCCTCTCTCACATAATCATTCTAGCATCACAGGTATTATGTCAGGCTGTTGCAATACTGCTGATCTAGGATTTGAGGCTTATTCTACTGTTGCAGTCAATTTAACTCTTGATTAGAGTGTTAGCTAAATGCCTGAAATGGAAAATGAAAATGTAAGAGCCAATGCCGCAAAGGTCATTTGAGTCCACCAGGCAGGTCACTGCTGAGCCAGCCTGATGTGGCCAGGAGGAAAAACGTGTCTGATGCCTTTCAGTTTGCAGGATAGAAGAATATTTTGCTTTTCGTGAGTTTTTCACCAGATTGTCCAAAGAAAAATCTTTGAACTCTTTGTCTGATCTGGTCAGGACAGGGCAGCAGGATGTTGGAGTGAGTAGGGAGATTGTTTTTCGATCAAAAGGACCAAGGACCAAGGTTCAAGTCCCCATGGTGGCAAGCTCCTACCCTGACACCGAACCCCTACCAGCTCCAGGGTGCTGCTCTATCGCTGCCCCTGACCTCTGACCTCCCTGAGGAGGAGGTGGGGGATAGGAGTACAGAACTTAGAGAACAAACCTTATTCATCCCAGAAGGGTGTAATTCCCTTTTTCCCTTTGGTTGAAGTGCAGGTTCAGAGCAGGTAGCCATGACCTTTAACCTTTGAAACAAAACTAGCTACTGCTGTTTGGTTTCGTAGGGCAGTTCAGTCCTCTGTTGTTGTGCAAAAAACAAAAATGTCGCCTCAACATGGTGCACCCTGCAGTTTTTGCTGATCTCTGGCCAGTCTGAGCTCTTTTTCAGAGCAGAGCGCCCCGTGGACAGACAGCACAGTGTCCCTATTGTGTCAGGGTGTGTTTGGGTTGACGTGGCAGCCTGACATTGAAAAGCACCGGGGACAGCAGAGTGCCAGGTCGGTTTACCTCCTGCTGGTCTTCCACATGACGCTGTCAGCCACAGAGAGACAGAGGCTTCAGCCGTTACAGGCAGTGGACAACGCTGGTCATCTGTATCAAACAGCTCTGCACACGGCGGCATTTTTCCTTCAAATGGGTCAAAGCTTGAGGTAATAAGAGCCGCCGTCCCCTACACTCTAAAACGTAAAAGGCTTTGAGGAACCTTCTTGAGATTGCAACCTTAGGGAACCCCAGAAGAACGCCTTCATAAAGGGTTCGTGAACCCTGACAATACTTCTACAAACTAACATGAGGGTTCTTCAAGAAACCCTTCAGGGATATGTGTTCTGGTGAGGACATCTGAGCTTCATAGACAGATAGATACTTTATAGATCCAGGGGGGGGATTCTGGGGTATCAGAAGAATGTACAAAATACAAAATACAGAAAACTCAGGCTCATTGTCATTGGTTTGGTAATGCTGAGCAGATTGTTTTACTTACAAGTTTTACTTACTTTACTTACATTTCTCAGAGGCGGAGCTGCTCTGATAGGTTGGTGTGATTGGTTTGATTGAATGAAATAACAAACAACCACAGATTGTCTGGCTAAATGACCTTAGATTGAAGCCCAGTGAAAAAGACAAGCGGTAAGAGAAGAGCTAGCTAAAATTATGAAGCCTAGCGTTCCGATGCTAACTGAAAAAATACTATCTAGTCATACTAAGTAATCTAGGTTAGCTAGTTAGCCTAGCTGGGCTTCCAAGATCATGAAAACCATGGTCATGAATGAACTAAAAAATAAATCTTTGCCATTCATATTTTGTATTTATATTTTTCTTCTTTGCTATTCATGTTTCCCACTTGAGCTCTGAAAAACTTTGGCTCCGCCCACTGAGGTTTAACCATCATTATTGGTGAGCTCTGCCTCCAAGAAATATTTGTAAAATTAAAACTCCAATCAGTTTATCCTGAAGGGGCCCAGAGGCAGGAGACAAAACCTGCAGGAACTTTCTCAGCTGGAGTTTTTTATGTGGTTACAGTTTGGTGTGCTTAGCATTCTCAATGGCAAAGGCACCTCTATGGCATTGGCAGAACTGAGCGCTCAGCACGCCACCAAGAGCCCTGCGGGTGAACCCAAACACTTTAATGTGCTTACTGTACTATTTTTAGGTTCATCAAAATCAAATCATGGGGCTCATCAGTACTCTTCCTGTGCACAGATCATCTGCATTCAGGACTGAAAATGAAGCGTAGACCCGATTAGCATCGGAAAGTAGCCTCAGCTGCATAGTGATCCAAACAAATCACCGGAAACAGTGACGGGACAGGTCATCCCGGGACGCAGAACAGGGAAAGGAGAACTTTTTTGACTGGCTTGCTCTAAAAAAGTGCCACCAAAACTGAGACAGCAACGATTTGTATGCAAAATCGTGCACCGGTATTTTAGGTACACTGTGTTTGATAACCTGCTAAAACAATAATAACGATTTAGAACAGAATGGGGGAAGGAAAAGCATAAAAACAAGTGGGATTTATAGTTAGGGAGTAAACATGATTAAAATCTGAGTAAAATGAAGTTCATTACCTGGATTCATCGTCCCTGGCGATCAGCAGAGACATGTGATTGGAGAACGAGGCTGTCCGTAGGATCTCCACCGCCCTATCAGGAAACAGAACAGAGAACATGGTCATCAGATATGGCTGAGACCTTCGACACATGCATCATGTAGCTATACATACTCTACACAAAGGGAAGTAATGCATTTTTAATGAATTAATTTTGTTATTATTCATTATTTTTAGAAGTCAGTACTTATACTTTTTACTCAAGTATGTTTTAACTTTGTCATTCATTACATTTTAAGTCACGTCCATTACAGAGTACACATCATCGGCATCGAACTTGCATAAACATGTGCAGAAAACGCTAAATCAACTAACTGTAACATTAAACGTTCAACTTTATCCATGATATTATTTTAGTTAACATCCATCCAGCTAGAGTAGAATTGGTTTGCATTAGCCTGGTTGTTGCTAGCTAGTTCGCTAGCCTTGGAAAGCTAATAGTGAAAGAAACATCAATGTTGAAACTTTATTGAATAATGAGGATGGGCTTCCTTTCATCACAGATCAAATAAAAATATATATTTTTAGAAGCTTTAGATGTCTGTCTTTTGAAAGTAATTTAGTTACTTTTACTCAGTACATTCATTTTTATTATTACCTAAGTTGATTTTTATACCAGCAACTTTAGTATTTTAGTACTTAGTAGGATATTTTGGTACTCTTTCCACCCTGAATGCATACAATACATACACAATAACAACGTGAGATGAAGTACAATGAGATTGCTTAAAATAAAAAGAGCTGAATCTCTGTGTCTTGGAAACAAAAGAGTAACTAGTGATCAGCTTATATTTTATATCTGTGCTGGACCATCTGGTTGACTACTACCTTTCACTCCAGCTCTGTGAATAACTCACCTTTCATTGGTCACGCCTACCAGACTGTTATTATTTACATCCAAAATGAGGTCACCTGACTTAAGCCGACCTGGAACACAGAGAGAGAGAGAGAGACAGTCAGATGGAGATCAGACAGACAGGTGACAGAGGATATTTACACCGTCAGTATCTGAGCGGACTGTTCCTGCATTCGATTTAGCCGACAAATAATCGAAACCAGACAAAACAGCAGGCGCCTACCATCCAGGGCGGCCAACCCACCGGCCACCACCCGCTTGATGTAGATGCCAAACTCTTCCCCTGTAAGTTCTCGGTAGCCTCCAATTATTTTCACACCTACAAGTGGAGATGATTGAAGGGTAAAGTGGTTCCTATCACAGCTAAATACAAGCTTGATTTAGGGGAGGGAATGAATGATGAGGATACTCACCGAGTCCCTTCTTGCAGTCGCAGAACTCCAGCCTCTGGACGGCTCGGTTGATGCCGTGTGGCCCCATGATCGTCCTGGGAACATGCAAACAGATTCAAACACATATCAACATCCTGAGGACAGACAAGGGAGGCCCCGGGGTCCACCCAGCCGCCGCCTCTCTCCAGGCTCTCGGACAGAAAGATAATCAAATCATCACAGGATTTTAGCGTTTTCTGCTTATGGTCATTCCCAGTGACGCCGCCTCCAAACCAATACAATCTGTTAAACCTCACTCCAACGTCCAACAGACCCAAACTGAAACAAGCAGTTACGTTATTCAATGGCTATTTGTATTAGTAGATTCTTGCCTGGCAGGATGGTGAGGACGTACAGCAGCTTCAGGTTAAAGGGTCAGAGATCCTCCAGTCAAGATCATTCTGCTCTTGGTCGCTTTCTGTCCCCTGGCTGAACTGAATGCCAGACCAGAGTCTGGGTGCTGTCTGGTTTGCGGTGCTTATGTGTGTGTGTGTGTGTGTGTGTGTGTGTGTGTGTGTGTGTGTGTGTCTCAAAGGGGGGGTGTGGGACAGCAGCTACTGCCACAAACAGACTGACAGGATTTCAGCATCAGGTCAAATACACTTTGTCTCATGTTGTCACTGATTCTCAAAGGTGCTTTGTGTAGCAATATATATCAATATATCAATATACATTATGTCAATATGTCAATATATCAATATACAATATGTCAACTCAATTTTGATCCCTTGGTATAATTTCCGGCAGAAAAAATGACCACAAAATGATGGAGATGATTGGTAGTCTCTATCTCTGTGTTAGCGAGTGTTTCTCCAAATTAGGGAACAACTTGTTGAAGTGATTTCTCCATCTTCCTTTCTCTCCTTCCTCCATCTGCCGTCTCCAGAAACTCTTTATCTTTATCTCCGTTAGCGCTGGAAGAAAATCGACCCGGTGGACACAAAGTAGAATGAGAGTAGAGGCTGGTAGAGGCTGACAGGCTGGTAGAGGCTGACAGGTAGAGGCTGACAGGCTGGTAGAGGCTGACAGGCTGGTAGAGTCTAGTAGAGGCTGGTAGAGGCTGACAGGCTGGTAGAGGCTGACAGGCTGGTAGAGGCTGACAGGCTGGTAGAGGCTGGTAGAGGCTGACAGGCTGGTAGAGGCTGACAGGCTGGTAGAGGCTGACAGGCTGGTAGAGGCTGACAGGCTGGTAGAGGCTGACAGGCTGGTAGAGGCTGGTAGAGGCTGACAGGCTAGTAGAGGCTGACAGGCTGGTAGAGGCTGGTAGAGGCTGACAGGCTGGTAGAGGCTGACAGGCTGGTAGAGGCTGGTAGAGGCTGACAGGCTGGTAGAGGCTGACAGGCTGGTAGAGGCTGACAGGCTGCTGGTCGTGACTCTACTGATGACTCTACATTAATGCTGTGATGATTTACTGATGCACCTTTAACAGCATTTTCTTCTGAATGATCATTTCCATCTGCAAGCCTTGGCTTTGCAATACACCCATGATGCATTGCAGAATATCTTTAGGGAATTCATACTATATACAATAATAACATTTTACTCTCCTCAGTTTGGTTTTGACTACAACTGTAAAGCAGCAGAGAAAGGTGGTGGAGGTAACATGAACATGAACATGAGGATCAAACGTCTCTCCATCGCTTCTCCACCTTTCATCATTTCTTCTTCTGTATCCCTCCTCTTCTTTTCTGTTTTCTTCTCTTGTTTCTTACCTCCCCCTGTTGTTCCTAGTGTCGTCAGATTCCTCTGTTCATATTGAAAACTGATTTTCAATTTCTGGTGACTCTTACAAGGGTGACTGAGGGACTTTCAAAATAAAAGGTACCGAGGCACTTTGACTTGCAGCCGTTTATTGAGGCCAGTAAACTGTGTGGGCTGCAACACACAGGTCGTCTGCCTCCATCAGCAACTCTTTCAGGTGCAAGCTTGGCCTTTGGACTGCCTTGGTATCACTCCTTTGTTGACTTTGTCGATATTGTCAGCTTGTGATTTTCAAAGGCACATTTTGTGGTGCGAAACGCTCAGCAATGATATGAAATAAAACTCCTCAAACAGTATATGGGTTCACCATAACATTCATTCATATTCAGACTGATCATTGTAAGTGGTGCAGATCCAGAGAGTGCATCTTGATGACATCACAGATTAGAGATTTGTATGGGTCCGTTGTTCAAATCAAATATTGTATTCATAACGATCATTGTTTTATTGTGTTTTCTCTCAAAGGGTGTTAGGCAAAATAAAACGTTCATCCTCAACGTTTGGCAGCTATCTCTCATGAGCTGCTTTTCACTTTTGCTTTTTTGTCACTTAGCTGACAGCTAACAGCTAAATGACTCAGACAACAGAATAACTTTCACTTCCTAGATGGCGTTGGTGTAAATGTTGTTGTTCTCACCTGGAAACCAAAGGAAGGAAAAGGAGGAAACGCTGCAGAGTTTAATAAACCGATCAGAACATGCTTCGAGTGAACGCTCCTTAAATTTGACCGTACAAGAGCATAGTGGTAATACGAAGGCCTCCAGGGATATCCCCCGTTAAAAAGGATTAATGAAGCATTCATAATTATATGTGTAGGTATATAATTTGCTTTACTCTTTATAAGCAAACTAAATTCACTTGTTTCAACATTACAGCAGCAGTCCTCCCTGAGCAAACCCAACATGGCAATAGCTGCTCCTGGGACACAAGGAAGCAATTAAACTGATCACTTAATGCCTGATAATCTGCATTACCTGCCGCACACATACCATGTGACACAGCGTCCGGCTGCCAGTGGGACATACAGTAACGCCATCTCAATGGACGCACCGAAGCCATGGCTCCTGATGCCCAGGACTATGACTGACTAGTGATGCGCCTCTGTGCCAGCGGTTGTCGCCAGATGAGTTTGAGGGTGAACGGGCACAACCGGCATGATTTCTGGAATCGTGGCTGTCGGGTGAAAACACGGCATGTACTGCAACACCGAGTTCATCCGATGGGGTTTATAAGTGTTGTCGAATCGTTTTCAACCCACAGAGAATCATCGAGGTGAACCATGAAAATCACCAAAACTAGAGTTGCACGTGACAACACCGATATATTTCTGATTTCAGATCGTGCTCGTAAACTTCGTCATAAATGCATCTTGCTTCTGGAGTTAAGGAATAACTGCAACCACTAAAAATCATTATTTTGCATCCTGTACTATGCAACCGCAATGCCGTGGGTTTGAACCCGGCCTGGGACCTGCCACATGTCACCTGCCCTCTCTCCTGATCTGCCTGGCCCGGACAGCTCAGTCGGTAGAGCATGTAGTGATCTTTCCTGTCTGTCTCTCCTGTGAACCCAAAACAGTCTTAAAGAAGAGGACCCCTGCTGTGAACCGTAACAGATGGCGCTTTACAGATTACAAACTGATCCAGACACAGATGGATCCATATGATGATCATCACCGTATGCCACGTGGGGAAAAACGGCAGCTGCTATACGTCGGATAAATTTCACAACATGACAGCTTCAGTGTGCAGAACACGTGTAGGGCGAGGCCTCGTCAAACCACTGGGTCTGAGTCACTGACTGTTCACAGTAAAGCAGAAGAGAACGTGTATGTATGTAATTCGATTTGTTTTCATTTTTTCATCTTTTTTTCAAATACAAACTTCATGGTGCGAAACTAGAAATGCTGTTCCGCCTAACGACGCCTCATATAAGAAGACAGGGATGTGCATTCATTTCCTGGTTGGAGACTTCCATTTCTTCCTGCGGGTGATTGACAGGAAGCAGCGCGTAACGTAACGCACACACTGAAAGTGCAATGAAACGACAATGAAGCAGAAACGTTGACGAAACCAAAGTGAGGCTTCGTGTTTGCTGTGATGCGTTATCTCGCTCAGGCAGCTTTCAAGGCGGTGGACGGTGATTTTCATACTGGACAAAAATGAACGGCTCCAAATGTCGTCTTCTTCTGAAGGAGGAAGGCCAGCCTCCAATCTCCGACTTCCATGACTGTGTGCAGACAACAGGAATGACGGAAAGGGGCGGGGCAACCTAGACGATTGGCACAAACTTAAAGGACGATGCCGACTACTGGTTTGGCCCATTGGTCAGCTTACGTCATTTGTAACAAGAGGATTGGCACCAAAATCATAGATAGCTCTGTCCGGTAACCGTAGGCAACGAGCATTTATCCTGAAAGTGAGAAAACTTGCAGCAGCTCCAAAGCTCAGTGGTTAGTTAGCGTTTCCACACGTCTAAACCTGCAGGGCTAGTTTAGTGGATTGGTAAAACAGACATAAGGTTCAGACATGTCAGCGTTATTTAATGCCAATAACACCTGAACAAGCCTTAAGATTTCCATCAAACTCCATCAGACAAGTCGTAGATAAAAGGTTTCATTCGCCTTTTTAAGAAATCTTGACAAACTTGGCAGACACTAACACAAAAATTGAACATACAGGTACATTTACATTCAGGTCAAATAAAATCCCCAATTTGCACGTGACAATAAACCATAAAGACAATAAAGTCTCGTCAGTCACCAGATCGCACACGTGACGTCCGGCAGTTTTATGTTTGATGGACTGAAACCGTCTTAGTGACACACATTTGGAAGTAGGTTTTCACGTAGGTGTTGGTGTGTTTGAAAATTCAACTCTCACTGGCCCATGAGATTTTGTGTTTTGTTTACACAGGAAGTGAGTGAAGTTAGCCAGCTAGCTTCTGACTTCACTAATGATGAAGACTGAGATTTTGTTTTCAGACGTTATGAATCTACAGGAAACAGAATAGAAATAACTTACTTTATAATACTAATCCTAATAATAACAATAATAATAACTTTGGATAATTAAAAGGTACGTTGGATGATGCTAGTTGTTACTTAACTCACTGCATGCTAAAGCGTTAGCATTCTGTCTACCGGAGACTCAGAGATGATTCTGGTGCCAATCCTCTCATTGGGTTAGATCAATGTCAATGTAGTCCTTTAAAACCAACACCTGTAAAACCAACACCTTTAAAACCAACACCTTTAAAACCAACACCTTTAAAGCCAACACCTTTAAAACCAACACCTTTAAATCCAACACCTTTAAAACCAACACCTTTAAATCCAACACCTTTAAAACCAACACCTTTAAAACCAACACCTTTAAAACCAACACCTTTAAAGCCAACACCTTTAAAACCTGACCACATGCAGCATCCAGCACCGTACAGGCTCCTTAACTTCAGCCGGTAAACAGGCTGTAACCTAATTCACCTCTCCCGCAGTCTGTGACCCGCATGAACCACCGAGCAGCGCGACGATGGAGGACGAGCTGAAAACGCACCGAGCTGCAAATCACCGGGGAAGGGACGTTTTCCAGCCGCCACCCAAACGGAGGGGAAGGGAGGAGGAAGGAAACTCACCAGTAGAGTAGAGACAGCCCATCGAAGCGCTCAGCCTCCTGGTAGGGTAATGGCATCGCACGGTCGGAGACGAGAACCAACACACGCTCTCTCCCCGCCACACACACACACACACACAGGCATGCGAGTGTTACTCCGCCATGGGACAAGAGTCGGGATGAGATGAGGCGGCGGTTCAAACGAGGTCGGTGTGTGTAACCGGGGAGAAGAGAGGGATGGAAATCTGCCTCGACAGGAGAGACACACGCTTACCTTTACTCACTAATCCATGCTGATACCCGTCCGTCAGCACACACACACACACACACACACACACAAAGAAAGAAAATACTTATATATATGCAAAGACACACACTCACACATGTACACACAGAAACACACACACATATATGTACACACAACACACACACACATACCCTTACTCACTACTCACACACATAAACACACACATATATATATATGGAAACACACATACATGCACATGAACATGGCACAAACACGTACACAGACATAACCCCACACACACACACACACACACACACACCAGTCGACCATCCACCGCATGTACACACACACACACGCACACTCATATCAACAAATACACACACCTATAAACACACACACACACTTATAAACAACCATAACCACCAAACCAAGCCTGTTAGAGGTGCAAACACTGAAGCAGCAGACAGGAAGACAGAGGCAGCAGCGTTGAGGTTCAGCAGCTGTCTGCCAGCCCACAGGAACCTCTCAGCTCTGGGGTAGGTGTTGAGATGGTGAGATTATGGTGGGTCAGCTGGATGAAAACAAAGAATTATAGGGAGCTGATGTCGACGTCACCCCCCCCCCCCCCACCCCCCCTGACTCCTGTCTATTCCAGTACATTAGAGATTAGTTGATATAGACTACAAACCGTACGGACGGCTCCCATTCTGAAATATGTTATAGACTGAGATTATATTTATTCCTCTACTTGATTTTGCTAGAGGAATAAATGTTAAACATACTTACATTTAAATTAACTAACATTTTGACTTGGCAGCTAACGTTATAGCTAATTTTATAGCTAGCGAGTAGCGATAGATACGGTCTTTGGCTAGTGTTTACTGTCACCCAAAAAAAATCAATTTAAAAGTTACAAAAATACATACATAAATAGGCTTATTATTATCCTGAGTGGAGGCAGGGGCATGAACATCATCAATGAGTTTGGTTATTGGTCTCATTTAAAATATAATTATGTAAGTATATACTAATATAAATATATTGAGTATATTTAGATAATTAAGTAAGGAACAAAGTAGTAAATCATAATAGGATCATATATATGACCAGAATCTGAGGTTAATAGGTTAATATAAGATACTGAAAAGGTTAAATGTTAGCAAATTAATGTAATTGATTCGTTGACCGCAACCGCTCTATGAGGGAATTTGACGGAACCCCACTGGCGGAACCTTTGTGGCTTAGCCTGTGGGGAAGGGGGAACCTGCGGACTGTTGCTCAAGTGTTATGTACGTCTCTGCTTTACATGCTCTATAATACAATGCCCTCCAAGGGTAAATGACAACGGGATTCATCTGCGGAGGTATCGGCCTATTCACTGTAACTTGTGTAAACTGAGTGACAATCTAATAGGTCGTTTTATTCTTCCGGTTGTTCCGTAAAGTTAAACATGTTAACAAGCTATAGCTAGTTAGCGTTAGCTGCCGGACCGGTCCTGGCTTAGCTAGTTAACTTTATGCTAGCTACCACCGTACTGCTTAGTTTGACAGCTTGTTGAGCCAAAGAGACTATTACACTATTACACACTGTCTCAACCTGGATGAATTAGTCCGAGGTAGCACCGATACGCGTTCCGTGCCTTCTTGTATGGTGAGAGGTGTACGCCAGAGTGAATGTAAAAATCTGTCAATTTAAGGTTTTCTTGCTTGTCGGTAAACAAAGATTGTTATCTGAAACTGACATAATACCTCTCACGAATCATAAGTTTTCTTAGGTGAATTCGGCATACATATGAAACACCAACCAGCACTTGATTTCACTAGAATTTCAACTTTTGTAATTGCTTCACACTACTCGCTAGCCCCCTGGAGATTTGTTTTATTGTTTTTAAAGTACTGTCAGTAGGATTGAATCCATGCCGAATTGAAGAGTGGCTGTTAACAATTCATGAATCGTCTTGAGTCATATTTTATGAGGTCTGTAAAGTTTACCCATAAGCAAAAACTTGCCAGATTTTAAAGTGGACCTTGGCGTGACGCTCTCTCCATAGAAGAGAGAAGGACACACAGTCTAGTCATATTACAGAATGACGCCACCATGAAGCTTCCTGTCAAGGTGGGTCCCCGCTGTCACCTCCCCACCTACTGTACAGGGTAAAGGGAGGTCCACAGTCTTAACAGCATCTGTTTGGTTGTTGACATGAAAACGTTTGGGAGCCGTTTTCAAGGCCATCATGACCCAAGAGTAGCAGGTATTAATGTAAACAAAACGCTACACAAGTTGATTTCATTGTTTACATTTTTTGGGCATTTGTGATTTATTGGACAGTTAACAGTATAAACAGGAAAGAAGGAGAGAGAGAGAGAGAGAGTTGCAGCTACATGGTGCACTGAGCCACCTGAGTAATCTTCACCCTGTCCTCCACCAGGTGAGTTTCCCTCGACTGATCCAGCGTCAGTTGTGGACCGACAGCCATGCTGCTCCCCCTCTGCTGCCTGAAGACCCCCGCGCTGTTAACGCCGTGCGTCCGAGCTCTCCGGCGTGGCGGCGAGGCGAGGGGTCTGCACGGGCGGGCTCGGCAGCTCCTCTCCCGGCGGGTCCCGCCCCGGTTCGGCGCCCAGGCCCGGGGCGCCAAGACCCGGAAGCAGCAGAGTAAGAGCCAGGAGGAGGAGTGGAAGACGAGGAACAGGACGGTGTTGACGTACATCGGCGCCGCCGGCGTGGGGATGATCGGCCTGTCCTACGCTGCTGTGCCGCTGTACCGGCTCTACTGCCAGGTGAGAGACGCTCGGTGTTAACATCAGTAACTGTTGGGATGAAACTACGATCCATATCAACCAGACCATCGCTCTTCTAGTGAGACTGTCAGCCTGAACCGTTTTACCTTGAAAGTAATGCAGAACTTTATTCCAGTTCCATTTTTGTAACTGTATAATTTCACAATCCCTAAAAAAAAGTTTTGTAGGCGTTTAGCTGATGCTCTGATCCAGAGTGACTCACCGTGGGAGCAACAGGACAATAAAGTGATTGTTTTCTTAAAGTCCTTGATAATCAAAATAGTAAGGAGAGCGAGGGACGGCGGCAAATATCGAACAAACTTTGAGTGATCCTGAGTGAGAAGTACCAGCAAAAGAACTTGGTGAAGTTACAGTAACAGAGTAATGAGTAATAAGTTCCCTGACGGTATCGCCGTGACCGTGGAGCGATCAGGTCAGGCAGAAGTGAGAGGACAAGAATAGAAACAAAGAGCCGAGAGGGGGCGTGTCTTCACTGAGAGGGGGTGTGTCTTTACTGTGAGGGGGCGTGTCTTCACCACTGTGGTGTGTCTCCAGGCGGCGGGGCTGGGCGGCGCGGCGGTGGCCGGCCACGACGCCGACCAGGTGGAGACGATGACGCCGGTGAAGGAACGCGTCATCAAGATCACCTTCAACGCCGACACGCACGCCAGCATGCAGTGGAACTTCCGGCCGCAGCAGAGCGAGATCTACGTAAGAGCGGGATCGACTTCCTGGTGCCCCGTTAATTACCTTCCCTGTTGAAGACGTTCAGTTTCCTCTCGCTGCCATTTGGAGCTTTAATTAAACAAACCACCAAAACAAATACTCGGTGTATCCTGTTACCACTCCAACAGTATGATGGACTAAAAGGTTATTAGTACAACAATTAGTACATATGGTTGTAAAATCTGATCATGTGTCAATCAACAACAACAACAACAGCTAGCAACAACAAGGCCCTTCTGATCCCCCCTGCAATACTACACTTGGCCACTAGGGGAGTAAAACCCAAAGAGGACAACTTTTCATGTGCAAGGCTTGTATTCACCTATTAAAGTAAGTGTGTGTGTGTGTGTGTGTGTGTGTGTGTGCGTGTGCGTGTGTGTGCGCGTGCGTGTGTGTGCGCGTGCGTGTGTGTGCGCGCGTGCGTGTGTGTGTGCGTGTGTGCGTGTGTGTGTGTGTGTGTTCTGCAGCTAGTACCAGGCGAGACGGCCCTGGCCTTCTACAGAGCCAAGAACCCCACGGACAAGCCGGTCATCGGCATCTCCACCTACAACGTGGTTCCCTTCGACGCGGGGCAGTACTTCAACAAGATCCAGGTACGTCCTGGACCACAGCGTTGCATTCTGGGAGTCGCGGTCCAACACTCGGCGGCGGCAGTCTGTTGAGCTTGAGAAGACGAGGTCGAGGTGAACAGTGAGTTTCAGGTTTCGTGCTCCTCCTCCTCCTCCTCCTCCTCCTCCTCCTCCTCCTCCAGCTATAACTGTTAGTAAGTTGTTGTGAAGTGTTAATACTAGTATTGATCATGAAGCTCTCACCAGAACAGACCACGGTTCCCCCACTAGAACACTAGATTTTGAAAACGTATTGATCAGGTAGAAATCAGCTTGCGGTTTATCCCCACTCAACTCACATGTCCATTGGCCCACATGGCTCCTCTTAGTGGTAGTTAGCAGAGCTAAGACCTGGACGTTCACACCTCATGTTCAATGGGAAACCGAGACTCTGATGGATCCTGGTCCTGGAGATGCTGCTGGAGGTCCTGGACTTTGAAAATCCTGGAATCCTGACTATTATTATCGTAGTTTTATTCTTCTTCTGTTGTTCCTGTGTTGTTTGGCTGCAAAGCGCGATATAAATACACATTATGATTCTTTATTATTAATAGTTAAGGTTGAGTTAGGTTGAGTTAACCCCCCCCCCTCTTCCTCCCCCCACAGTGTTTCTGCTTCGAGGAGCAGCGTCTGAACCCGCATGAGGAGGTGGACATGCCGGTGTTCTTCTACATCGACCCGGAGTTCGACGAGGACCCGAGGATGGCGCGGGTCGACACCATCACGCTGTCCTACACCTTCTTCGAGGCCAAGGATGGCCAGAACCTCCCGGTGCCCGGGTACACGCACAACTGACGGGGGTCGGAGGATCCTGATGATGGGAAACCTGCAACCTCCGACCTGTTCGGCTCGGTGTTGCGACGTGAATTTCGACGCGTTCAAACACCAAATGGAAACGAGCGTGAACGTCGGCTTGAGGAGGAAGTTTCTTCTTCGTTTGTGGGCCAGGATGACATCTGGACCCTCCTCCACCTCACATCTGGACCCTCCTCCACCTCACATCTGGACCCTCCTCCACCTCACATCTGGACCCTCCTCCACCTCACATCTGGACCCTCCTCCCCCTCACATCTGGACCCTCCTCCCCCTCACATCTGGACCCTCCTCCCCCTCACAGCGAAGAAGAACAAACTTCTTTGGAAATTGCAGGAGTCAATATTGGGATTTTGATATTTAAATGAATATGATTATCAATTCATCAGATTAATCGTGCAGCTCTGAACTGATGAGGAAGCTGTGCGTGTGTGTGTGTGTGTGTGTGTGTGTGTGTGTGTGTGTGTGTGTGTGTGTGTGTGTGTGTGTGCGTGCGCGCGTGCGTGCGTGCGTGTGTGTGTGTGAGAGAAAAGTCAGAAATTGTATCATGCATCAACCTCAGTGGTTTGTTGTTTCGTTTGATCAATAGTTCTCTTATCATTAAATGTTTCAAAGCTTGTGACGTTAAATCAATAAATTATGAGAAATATATAAATTTGGGGTTTAATTTAATTTAATAGAGATGAAGACCGTCGTCGGTTTGGGATCACAAAGTTAATTTTTTAATGCTACCTGGAATTGATTTCAGGTCCTCCACTATCAGCCCTTCAAATTTCAGAAACCTCTCAGAAATAATCAGACGTCGCGTCATAAATATGCTTTCCACCAATCACAGTCCAGGCAAAACGAGGCTCCGCTGGGTGAGGGCGGGACCAATCAGCTGCGTCTCTTTTTGATTGGTAGAAATCAGCTGTCGCTCCTACTTTGCTTCTACTTTGAGTCAGTGGAGCTTTAATTAAAACCAAAATAAAGAAAGGAAGAAACCTGCAGTATTTCTGATTGAACAGCTGAAACTGTAACTGGGCAGAAAAATAAAAATAATACTTAAAGCGACGTGAAGTCCAAACGTAAAGCGGATGTTAGTAAGTTCAGTGTACAGTATATAACAGTCAACATGGTGGAAAACATTAAGACCTCTAACTATATTAAAGATGTTTTTAAGGCCTTAACTTTACATACAAGACTTTATCAGACTTCAAGGACCTGCGGACGCCCTGGTGCACTGCTGCGCTCTGGGCACTAGAGGGCAGGAGAGGACAGGAGGCGCTGAGATGATGTCTTGGTGTTGTGGTGGTGGAGGAGAATCATCTGAAGGGAATCTGATCAGTCAGTAAAGCAGAAGAATACAGTTGGCTAGTAAAACGGCCCAAGTGGCTAGTGAGTTTTGGGATGAAGCAGCCGCCAAAAGCGTTTAATCACCAGAAACTGATCAGTCTTCTTTTAGTCTGATATCAAACTGATGTGAGCTAAACTTTGTTGTAATATTACTACAGTGTTACTACAGTATTACTACAGTGTTACTACAGTGTTACTACAGTGTTACTACAGTGTTACTACAGTGTTACTACAGGCCTGGTGTCAATCTGTCCTTTACCATGCAGGATATTTGGTTTTTGGAAAGATGTTTCGTATCATTTACTGTGAGACAAGTTGTTCAGACTAGACTAGATTACTTTAGATTACATTCCTGTAGTTTGATCCCCGTGGGGAAGGTGAGCCGAGAAAAGGGTGCAAATAAAACAAGAGGATCGGACCAACCATAACGAATCACAACCATAACGAAATGTCCATATGAAGCACAAGAGTTTACAGCGCGGTGAAGTCTACACTGCATGTTGATCAGATTTATCAGTTTGTCCAGAAAAACAACAACAAACCGCTCGGGCCACCTGTCCCGCTGACCTGCCGCTGACCTGGAGTCAGCAGGAACCGCGTCGTTTCAACATCACGTCCCCAGCCAGCTGACCGGGGATCGGTGTTAGGAAGGGTTTCTCAGCTCTGTGCGCGATGGGAGCAAAATTGCGGCAAGCGAGACAGAGAAAGCAAGGAGGAGACCGGATGTAAGGCGGTGATACTTTCAAATTAAAAGTTTTGCCAAATTATTACAGTGGATAGAAAAAAATCAATAAAGTGGAGCTCCTTGTTTTTAAGGTGCTAGACATTCCTCCAAGTAGTCTGGTAACAGTTTAGTGTTCACTGTATAAACACGTAAAGCCATCTAGTGAAATCAACTCATATTTAATCATGAACTTAGTGTATATAGATGTGATTGTCAATTTCAACTTAGTTGCTAGTTGTCAAGATTCAAGATTCAAGATGCAAGAGGTTTATTAGATAGATAGATAGATAGATGTACTTTATTAATCCCAAGCTGGGAAATTGCAGTGCAGCAGCAGCATTACACACAGAGACAATAACAACAACACAATGAATAAAAATTTTTAAAAAAAGAGAACAACCTAGACATAATTCGTCACATACACATACATGCAGTGAAATGTAAAGTGGCAATGCTCACGGGAATGTGCAAAGGGCATTATACATAGTATTTAACAGTAGAAAACCAACACTATATATACAGCATGAAAAAAATAATAAAAATAAATAAATAAAATTACAATATTTACAGTTAGAGCTCTCATATAAAACAACACAATATATACAGTAAGAGCACTTTTGTCAAGTCCAGTTACTATACCACATGGTATAATAATTATGTGACATACAAACAACTGGTAGCTACTAAAAACCTCCTCACTAAATGATGCTGGAATGCAGTTCATCGATTCGTGGATTCAACTCCAGACATTTCTGACCCAACTGTTCAGGTCTGGTTCAGCCAGCTTACAATTTAAGGGCACCAAGTGCCTTGATTTTATTTGTAGTGTTGGAAGTTTATTTGTCTGTTTTTGGCAGCCTTGTAAATATGTACTGTGAAGAAGAGGTTTAGCAAAAATCAGTATTTTCATTTCACTATATTCTTTATTTTCCCTTTGTAACTTTGCATTACTCCCCAAAAAGCGGCTTTTATTCTGAAAGCCGTGGCCAGAGGTGCTATGGTTTCTCATCCTGTCTGACTTGACGCTGCTGGGAGCGAAACGCCCCTGAGACGGACTACTGATGCGTTTTGACGGACGTTTCTAGCGTCGACTGGAGTCTCGAAGCTGCCCTAGCAACTCAGCGGATGGACCAACCACACGGAGCTGGACCCCTCCACCCCTCCACCCCCCCCCACCCCCCCACACCCCCCCACACACCCCCACCACCCCCACCACCCCCACATCCTCTGATGGAGAAGGAAGGGAAGGGGAGCCCGAGAGCCGCGAGGGGTCCTGACCAGTACAGAAGGATAACGGATCCGGACTGGATCACCTGAGGAAGGTTTTCTCCGAGCGTGTTGATTTCATCACCGGTGTGTTCCGGTACCGCTGTCCGGTCGCTCTGATGTCCTGGTAGCAGCGTCGGTCCAACCAGCTCCTGTCCTGGTTGTTTGTGTCCTTAACGCACGGCGGGCGGCGCGCTGGACACTTGTAGCTTTCACTCAACATAGAAACGGAGGTCGGTTGCTGAACTGTCTGGCCGCGTGACCTGCTGACAGTGAATCACGGACGGGTTTGCGGTTTGCGGGTTTGACCTGTTGCCCCGCCGCTGGTGATTTATTTATTTCGGGCACTTTTACGCACCGGGTCCGTTCTCGGTTTGGAAATTTGCTGCCCGTGTTGTGATCGGTGTCTCATGATGGGACGCGGCCACTGTCTGCCGTGAGGATGAACCACAGGACCAGCCCGGCCAAGCAGTACGACTTTCTGCTGAAGTTTCTCCTGGTGGGGGACAGCGATGTCGGGAAGGGGGAGATCCTGGCGAGCCTGCAGGACGGAGCCACGGAGTCTCCGTACGGATACAACATGGGTGAGTTTCCGGGACGGTGGTGGTGGTGGGCGGGGATTGATCGGTCAGTAAAGAAAAGCAAAACCTCTGAGAATAAACAATACAATACATCTATTCACCTTATTCTGGGGTGGGCGGGGTTTATGCCCGCCTGTCCGTTGTTACGCACGGCGGAGCGGACAGACACGCGTGAGGTCATGGACCCCCGCTGGGTGAGGTTTTGACCCCCATGTGCGAAGATGAGTGTCTGTCCACGCTGTATAAGGGAGATAACAGTGGTACAGGGTGAAATATTTGTTGTCTAATAACTTCTTTACAGGTTATATTTATGATGTGGGTGAATTAAATTATAGAGAAATTAAACTCTTCCTCATTCATGGGGACCCCCTGGATCCCCTTCAAGGACCCCCGGAAGCCCCCAGACCCCAGTTTGAGAACCAAAGCGTCCCAGGTTATATTTGCTCCTTTTTTCACCTGATTAAAACCACTAGAATACTCCTATAGGGACTTACTATGTTACTCCACAGTGAGCTTGTTGTACTTTATGGTAGTTCTTATCATTGTAATACTAAGGTACCTCTCTGAATGATGGATTCCTGGTTTCATGGCTTCATGTCTGAGCTCGTCTCAGCCGTGGGAAAACTCAGCAGAGCCGAACGGATCAGTCATCCGCTGATCCTGCAAAACCCACAAAAATACTATTTACTTACGAACCAACTGCCTCGTTTAAGGTGTTTAGGTGAACCTCCAGTTGGTTTTCCTTTAGTCACCACGGTGGAAAGTTGGATTTTAGTATTTGGTTGCTGCAGGTTCACACTGACCAATCGACCAATGGAAACAAACGAGTCACACGACTCACAAGTAGCTGGTTTATTGTGAGTTACGGCACGAAAATGGTGCTTTTGAAATATACAGCCTGAATATCAACACATCAGAAAACCATCCAGAAATATCACAAAAATATCAGCATCGACCTGCAAAAACCCAAGATCAATCAGAGAAAAGAGTATGACAAGTATGACAAACTACTTTTATTGTGGCGGGGTTGGTTAACAGGGACTACAGTACAAACCAGTATGGTATAGTAGAGTATAGTAGAGTATAGTAGAGTATGATAGAGTATAGTAGAGTATGATAGAGTATAATAGAGTATAATAGAGTATAATAGAGTATGATAGAGTATGATAGAGTATAGTAGAGTATAGTAGAGTATAGTAGAGTATAATAGAGTATAATAGAGTATGATAGAGTATAATAGAGTATAATAGAGTATAATAGAGTATGATAGAGTATAATAGAGTATAATAGAGTATGATAGAGTATGATAGAGTATAGTAGAGTATAGTAGAGTATAGTAGAGTATAGTAGAGTATAGTAGAGTATAGTAGAGTATAATAGAGTATAATAGAGTATAATAGAGTATGATAGAGTATGATAGAGTATAATAGAGTATGATAGAGTATAATAGAGTATAATAGAGTATGATAGAGTATGATAGAGTATGATAGAGTATGATAGAGTATATAGAGTATGATAGAGTATAATAGAGTATGATAGAGTATGATAGAGTATGATAGAGTATAATAGAGTATAATAGAGTATGATAGAGTATGATAGAGTATAATAGAGTATGATAGAGTATGATAGAGTATAATAGAGTATGATAGAGTATGATAGAGTATGATAGAGTATAATAGAGTATGATAGAGTATAATAGAGTATGATAGAGTATGATAGAGTATGATAGAGTATAATAGAGTATGATAGAGTATAATAGAGTATGATGTCACCTGGGTTTTTGGGATGTGACAGCAACCCCAGAGGTTTTTTAAGCCCCGCCCAGCTTCACATTCACACTGGGAGCTGCCCAGTTCCACCAGTCCTCTGCTGCTGGCCCCTGAGCAGCTCCAGTGGGAGTCCGGTGCCTTGCTCGAGGGCACCTAGACAGCAGTTGTGGAAGGAGGGGAGCCGGTCACCGCCTCTCTGACCACCAAGCGCCCAAGCCCACCAGTAGGAGACTGTGGTTGTACTGGGCAGATCCCAGTGTGAAGGTGAAGGTGGGTGGTGCTGGGAAAAACACATGCATGCTTGTTGCTGCCGACGGTGTAGAAGCAGAGCAGGTAGTCTGGGCAAAACCGGGTCTGGTTTCTGATGAAAGGGTTTTAGTTACACCGGGAGTGGACTTCTGCTGAATGAACGAAACCGGAACAAATAAAAGGACCAGAGTCCGGACCAGACGCCCAGCGGCCTCGAGCCAGGACGGTTTCTAAGAGCAACACACCAACAGCTGGATGAAGAATGGTTTCCACTGCTGCTGCGGAGTTTGGTTTTCCACACCCAGGTTGTTTGTTTCAGATGTACGACGACGTACGTAGAGGAAGCCATCGCAGGATTCTGTGTCAATCAGATTTTTGCGTCGGCACCGAGCAGCTCGACTCTTCCGGTCTGTTTCTTTGTCTCGGTGTCATTCGTCATTATTTTCCTCTCCTTTCTGTCACTTCTCATTCTTTTTGTGTCTTTCTGTGTGTCACAACTTGTGTGTGTCTGAGCATGTGCATGTATTTGTGTGTGTGTTAGTGTGTGTGTGTGTGTGTTAGCGTGTGTCATTGCTTGTATGCAAGTGTGTGTGTTTGAACGGATGCCAGTGTCTGTGTGATTCCACTGTCATTGTTTCAGCTCTTACACTGTGTGTGTGTGTGTGTGTGTGTGTGTGTGTGTGTGTGTGTGTGTGTGTGTGTGTGTGTGTGTGTGTGTGTGTGTGTGTGTGTGTGTGTGGTTATGTTTAACCTGTGAAAGCCTGTGAGGTATTAATAAACGCTGGCTGGCAGGCAGCTGCCCATGACTCACACACACAGCAGGGGTGCGTTCAGGACAACTCAACACTCAGAAGGTTAGAGGTCCTCAGATCTGAGAACAGCTGAGAACAGAATTGAATCTTCATGGTTCATTTCTGTCTGTTTCTACTGAACTGATCATTTCATCACTGATCATCTGATTGATTTAGTGTTTAGATCATGTAGCTTGTTAGCTAGCTAACATAGTATCTGGTCAGCTAACCATCACTGTCTTGTTGTTCTGGTTAGCACACTAGCTAACGTATCTAGTAGAAGCTACTACCAGTTAGTTCAGGTGAACTAGCTGACTCTTCTCCAGCTCCAACTCAGTGTTTTGGAGTAGAGACTAGGGCTAAAGACAAGACAGTTTACTGAGTCACAGTAACCTACATTTGGAGACAAATCTACCTGATCACACTGATCACTGGACCCATGATGAATCAGTTCTGGTTGCTGGAAGATTTGTGATACAACTACTAAGTCAGCGAATGGAGGGATGTCGTTTCATTATGCAATAGAGTAAATCGTACTCTATTTTCTTTATATGCTTTCTAGTTTTCTTAATGGAACAAGGCCAGCTCAAGTGATTTCCTGTCAAACAAAGCCCTTGTTTCCCAGAAAACATTTGATGGACGTGCAGGAGGAGGCCAAGTTCAACAGCAACCCAAATGAGCACAACAGTTTCACAATATGGTCTTATGACTTTTAAGGCTCAAATCAGAACTAGTCAGCGTTGCCACGACAACAAGTAAATCTTCGATCAGTCACCTGAGACAGTGAGTGATAGTGAATTCACCTTTGGACAGAAAGACATGCAGAGTTTTGACAGTTCAGCCAAAACACAAAGGAACTGAAATGAAGAGTAGGTCTTTTGTTTTTGTCATCGCTGTCAGTTCATGTTGATATTTAAAAAAAAGTCCTATAGGGAGACAAAAGGCCATCAGAGCATTATTGTCAGAGCCAGAGTCTTTGTGCTGAGCTCTTATTTCTTAGAGGAAAATCAAGACTCTTAAGACCCAAAGCAGTGAAATAAATCCTCTTCCTCGTGACGAAGGAGCGTCTGGAAACGTTTTGAAGAGGCCGGTCCAACAAGAGGGAGACACATCCCAACCTACTAAACCAAAAGACTCAGCGCTGTCCTCCTTCCCCCTCTCTGATTCCTCTTGCAGGGCGTTGACACTGCGAGCAGCGTGGTGGATGGTCGTGATTGTGGGCGGGGCCAGAGGCTCTGACTGCATGTATGTAGCTATAAAGTAAAAACAGGTAGATCATGTATTTTTTCCGCTGCTTTGGTATTGCCTTTCATAACGTCACATCGTTTTAACGAGGTAACGCAGCTAGCTGGCAACTAACCGATTCAGATCTTCCCATCGACCAACGATGGATCAACCGTTCTCCAAGCATCATTTTCGAGACTTTCAAATAAAAGTCGTAGAAGACTGGGCAGGCTTTGAACGGCTGGAATCAACTTCTCATCCATGTTGCACTTGTTCATGAAACTAGATCACATCTGTAGGGAAACAAAAAAGTGGGAAATGTGATTGGATGTTGACGTCCGATCACCGGGAACTGTTCAGCTGTTCAGCCAGCGTTTCTCGGCCGACAAGCTTCTTGCCGAATTTCCCTGGTTGCCGAGCTGTACAGGAAATGAACAAACGTCTGCTGACTTGTTGCTCCCAATGTGAACACACGGTTAAAAATAATGTGTCTGGTCTGGGACGGGAAGCGTTGGTGTTACTTCTCAACACATCGTACTAACAACGGAAAGTCTTGTCAGTATATGTATGCCAGTCACAGTAGTCGACATCAGCTCAACAGTTCCCAAAGCTGTTTTAATATGAGTTGTTACTGTGGTATAAACTCACCGGCCACTTTATCAGGTCCACCTCTCTGGTAGGTAGGACCTTCTGCCTCCAACTCCTCTCTGGTAGGTAGAACCTTCTGCCTCCAACTCCTCTCCGGTAGGTAGGACCTTCTGCCTTCAACTCCTCTCCGGTAGGTAGAACCTTCTGCCTCCAACTCCTCTCCGGTAGGTAGGACCTTCTGCCTCCAACTCCTCTCCGGTAGGTAGGACCTTCTGCCTTCAACTCCTCTCTGGTAGGTAGGACCTTCTGCCTTCAACACCTATCCGGTAGGTAGGACCTTCTGCCTCCACCAGCCTGAATCCCTCCATCATGGATCCACCAAGCTCCCTTCTGCTCACCACTGTTGTAAAGATGTTACTGGAGCATCTTGACCCAGTCTACCCATCCTCCTCTGACCTCTGACCTCTCATC
>JAXDDW010000276.1:0-75000 GCA_034670385.1 Hoplostethus mediterraneus | reverse complement strand
CATACATTCCAATCTCCTTTCCTCCCCTATCTCCTCTCCTCCTTTCCTTCTCTCCTCCTTTCTTCCTCTATCCTTTCCTTCTCTCCATCTTTATCTCCTCTCCTCCTTTCCTCCTCTATCTCCTTTCCTTCCTCCACGCACAACACACACACACACACACACACACACACACACACACACACACACACATTGAACCAAGCCTGTGTCATTATTAATTCAACAAAAGCTTTTCCATTGTTATTTATTTATTTAAGTGTAAAACCTTTTTTGGAAGAAACTGTATTGAATGTTTCTGTTTCCATTCGTCTTTTCTAATTCAATGTGATTCACAATGTGTGTGTGTGTGTTTCTGCATGTACACACACACAAGCACACACATGCAGTGCATATGGATACACACTCAACACTCAACCCATTTTGTTTTGATTGACTAAGTAGTCTCTCCATTAGAGTATCTCATTAGAGTCTCTTATTAGAGTCTCTCATTAGAGTCTCTCCAATAGAGTCTCATTAGAGTCTATTAGAGTCTCTCCAATAGAGTCTCATTAGAGTCTCTCATTAGAGTCTCTCATTAGAGTCTCTATTAGAGTCTCTCCAATAGAGTCTCATTAGAGTCTCTCATTAGAGTCTCTCATTAGAGTCTCTCATTAGAGTCTCTCATTAGAGTCTCTATTAGAGTCTCTATTAGAGTCTCTCCAATAGAGTCTCATTAGAGTCTCTATTAGAGTCTCATTGGAGTCTCTCATTAGAGTCTCTATTAGAGTCTCTCCAATAGAGTCTCTCCAATAGAGTCTCTCCAATAGAGTCTCTATTAGAGTCTCATTAGAGTCTCTATTAGAGTCTCTCCAATAGAGTCTCATTAGAGTCTCTTATTAGAGTCTCTCATTGGAGTCTCTCATTAGAGTCTCTATTAGAGTCTCTCCAATAGAGTTTCATTAGAGTCTCTCATTAGAGTCTCTCCAGTGGCCGAGGCGTGGACCATGTCATCTCTCTGCACTGTGAACTCTCAAAAATAAAGAGATAAAATGCTGTAAAACGTGTTATATTATATAGAATGATCTATGTTGGAGCAAAACAAGGATAATAAAAATCCACGGTGACTTTTTCTTCTGAAAATATGATTTATTTTGGCTCTTGAATCCTGCACAGTTAAAAACACGTTGCAGCACAAATGAATAAAGGTCGTTCACATGACCTCCGTCCTCCGAGCCGAAGCAGACGAACAATCAAAACTGTATTTCTGTCCAATTTGTTTCAGGAATCGACTACAAGACGACCACCATCCTGCTGGACGGAAGACGAGTCAAGCTGCAGCTCTGGTACAACACACACACACACACGCACACGCACACGCACACGCACACGCACACGCACACACACACACACACACACAAGCATATATCCCTCCTGGTGCTGGTGCTGTGGTTAATACGATGTGATTGGATCTGGCGTCGGTCCGTCTCCTGCATCACGCTGCTCCAGGTCTCGTCTTGATGCGATCAGCGGCAGAATGGCTCTTTGTGTGAAACGAGGTCAGAGGTGGGCGGAGTGTTGTGGGGACAAACAGGAAGCACGGGAGGCCGATTTCAGGAGGTGTCAGGTGGCGCAACTCCCCGCCGGCGGCCATATTGGAGGTCTCCAGCTCTTGAGAAGGCTTGGTGGAGAGACAGACTGAAGTGGGGTCATGCAATCACTTACATAGAGGCAAGGTTTTCCTGCGGGCTCCCCAGCAAAGTCGTAGTATAACAACGAGGCGCTGCTCTTCCAACATGGCGTCCGGTCTGGTTTCCCTGGCGCCAGATGTGGTTGTTGGATTTGTGACTATTTTTACCTGGAAGATCCAAGCAGCAGAAAAAGATGTGAGAGTGGACGTCCGTGTGTGTGTGTGTGTGTGTGTGTGTGTGTGTGTGTGTGCCTGCATTCTTGTGCATCAAACAGTGTACATGCACACAAACAGGCTATGGGAGGAAATGCACGTGCACGTAAAGAGCTGCTCACGTGCACGTAAAGAGCTGCTCACGTGCACGTAAAGAGCTGCTCACGTGCACGTAAAGAGCTGCTCACGTGCCTCCTCAGCCTCCAAGCTGCCGGGGCTTCGCCGCCTCACAGCGATATTTTTAGATATTAAATTATTAATGTGAAACTTTGATGTGAAAGCGGATGAGACGCTTTAGCTCTTTAGCAGAGGGTGTGTGTGTGTGTGTGTGTGTGTGTGTGTGTGTGTGTGTGTGTGTGTGTGTCTCTTCTTTTGCAGGATAAAATTATAGTTAATTTTTTACCACACATTTATTTGTATATAATCTCTTCCAAACGATCCTCACCATCTGAAAAAGTGACCCAGCTGCTTATAAATAAATAATAAATAATAAAGTAACAGCTTGTGTTTTGGTCGGTTGCTCTTCTACTTTCTGCATCAAACCTCGTGGATGATGCTCGTGTTCAGTAACCACAGATGGCGTCCTGCAGAACGGGTTCTCGCTGGAACCGTCCTCCCTGTTGTCTTTGGGAGCGTGACAACCCCACGTTCTAACCGGCAGCTGTCTCCTCTCCGGACCCGTCAGGACCACCGGGCCGGCGGCCAGCAGCGTCCCGGTGAGCCAACCCAAACATCTCTGGTATTCAGATCTGGAGGAACACGATCTGGAAACTTGTTTTTCACCGCCGACGCTCACGAAGAAACAGAACCAGGAGAGAGTCTGAGCAGAACCAGGAGAGAGTCTGAGCAGAACCAGGAGAGTCTGAGCAGAACCAGGAGAGAGTCTGAGCAGAACCAGGAGAGTCTGAGCAGAACCAGGAGAGTCTGAGCAGAACCAGGAGAGTCTGAGCAGAACCAGGAGAGAGTCTGAGCAGAACCAGGAGAGTCTGAGCAGAACCAGGAGAGTCTGCTGGAGGAGGACGGCGTCGTGACCCTGTAGCCGCCGCGAGTCCCGATGTGGAAACGTTTAACAAATGACAATGAGTTGAAATGAGCAGCAGCCGCGTGAACTAGCTTGACCTTTGACCTCGACACATGACCCCTTGACATCTCTCTGTGTTTCAGGGACACATCCGGCCAGGGGCGATTCTGCACCATATTCAGGTCCTATTCTAGAGGAGCACAGGTACGTGTGTGTGTGTGTGTGTGTGTGTGTGTGTGTGTGTGTGTGGGGGGGGGGGGGGGGGGGACAGTGAGCTGATAGAAGGCCCCGCCCCCTCTGGCGGCCATATTAGTTCCTTACATGCAAACATGCTTGCCAGCATTGCTGTTATATTCAGCTTAGAGCCGTCTGCATGTTACTACTACTACTACTACTATTACTACTACTACTACTACTACTACCACTACTACTACTACTACTACTACTACTACTACTACTATAACTTAATCTTTCTACCACGTCTCCAGGCAGCTGGTTCCTTTGAGTCGATCTGTCAGGTTTTTTTGTGAATAAAGTTGTGGAGAATATATGTTACCATGGCAACAGTGACACCGTCGCCACAGTAAGGCTAAAGCTGATCTTGATCCTTGAGTGTGTGTGTGTGTGTGTGTGTGTGTGTGTGTGTGTGTGTGTGTGTGTCTCTTCTTTTGCAGGATAAAATTATATTAATTTTTTACCACACATTTATAAACCCTTGAAAACGAGATCCTCACCATCTGAAAAAGTGACACAGCTGCTTATAAAATAAATAATAAATAATAAAATATGAAATAAATCATGTTGGTAATGATTGTTTTACAAACGTTTGCAGGCTGGATCCACGTTGTCTCAGAGATACTGATTCATGTACTTCTGTCTTTTTTCTAGAAATTAATATATTGTGTTTTGGACATGAAGATATTTAGATGTTAGAGTTTTTCAAAAGTATGTAAGTGAACATGGAGTCAGACAAAATGTTTGGTTGACTCTTCATCCAGTCACCTGGAGATATCTAAACCATCTGGAACGCATTCTCACTAAACGTTGACTAGCTAAACGTTGACTAGCTAAACGTTGACTAGCTAAACGTTGACTAGCTAAACGCTGACTAGCTAAACTAGCTGCATTTACACTGTCAGTTCAGGTAGACTACCGGACTGGGCTGTATCTGTGTGTGTGTGTGTGTGTGTGTGTGTGTGTGTGTGTGTGTGTGTGAGTCATTCTCACTTTTACTCCCCCACAGATTGAAGTTTTAGTTACACAAACATTTCTCAGAGCTGCTCTGGAGGCAGAAATCTCATTGGTTGAGTTAAACCTCAGTGGGCGGAGCCAAAGGGAGAAATCTTTTCACATTGCAAGTTAGTTAACTGGCAAAGGAGGAACTGGTTAAAATGGTTAAAATATAAATAAAAAATATCAATGACAATGACTTCTTTTTCATCCATGACCATGATGACCATCGTGGTATATATGAACATGGAAGGTCAGCTAGGCTAACTAGCTAACCTAGTTAGGCTAGATTGTATTTTCCTTCCTCTCTTACCCTTTTGTCTTTTTCGCTTCAGTCTAGTTACTTAGCCAGAAATCCTGTGCTTCTTAGGCTCCGCCCCCTGAGGTTTAACTGTTTGTAGACCTTTACATCTGCCATTCCTCCAGATGAAAACATCTCATTCTCCTCTTCCTCTTCCTCTTCCTCTTCCTCCTTCCCAGGGAGTGATTCTAGTCTACGACATTACCAACCGCTGGTCCTTCGACGGCATCGACCGATGGATCAAGGAGATCGACGAGGTCAGTAAGGAACCGCTCCTCTTCTAAAGTGACGTATCACTTCAGTATCACTTCAGTATCACTTCAGTATCACTTCAGTATCACATTTCTCACCATCCGTAGTGTCGGTGTGTATTAGACCATTTCATCTTGGGCTCCATCACACGGTGATGTAAGACCCGCCACGTTCACAACACCAGCCCACGCATTCATCCCAAACAATACCGCTCTGAAGCTGCATGTCGGTAAACAACACTTAGTGGCCCCCGGACCAGGTCTTGGTCTCAGTGGCGGTTTTAGGGAACAAAAGGCTGAAGCATGTTGGCCTCCCGCCGCGGCGTGGTGCGCCCTCTGCTGGCCGAAGGGCGTTCCTCCTGCAAACACAAACAGAGGCCAGCGGCAGAATGTGCGCAGTGGTTATCAGCGCTTATGGGTCATGACATGCCGCCATGTTGGAGGAGTAACAACACAATGGAAGATTATGTTATGGCCTGTTCCCTGTGTAACTGGACGGGTAGAGCGTGGCGCTAACACCGGCAGAGTTAGCGCCACCCGCACTCAGCCGTCCACCAAATGTCATTTTTCAAATTGACCTTTTCGATATTGCCTATTCCTGTTGCTGTTTACCCAGCATGCCCCGGGGGTGCCTAAGATCCTGGTGGGGAACCGTCTCCACCTGGCCTACAAGCGCCAGGTGACCACGGAGCAGGCCCAGCTGTACGCCGAGAGGCTGGGCGTCACCTTCTTCGAGGTCAGCCCGCTGTGCAACTTCAACATCACCGAGTCGTTCACCGAGCTGGCCAGGATCGTCCTGATGAGGCACGGCATGGAGCGGCTCTGGAGGCCCAACAAGGGTGTGTGTGTGTGTGTGCGTGTGTGTGTGTGTGTGTGTGTGTGTGTGTGTGTGTGTGTGTAAACAAAGCACAGCACATTTCCACCCCCCTGGTTCTGTCTGGGTGGTTTGATGTGACGCTGCCCCCTTGTGGACAAAACAAAACATTTTTGTGCAGATGGAAACATTTTGGTGAAAATATAAGAATATAAAGTTCATCATTCAACATTTCTACTAAAGTAAAAAAAAAAAAAAGCATTTATTTAAGTTTTCTATTACCAGTCATTTTGTCAGATTAAGTTTGGATAGTTCTGGTTCCCCGTTCTGATTGGCTGAATCACATTCAAAGCAGTTACCAATAAATACCCAGTAACAGTTAAATAATAATAATAATAATAATAAATATAATTTCTATTATTATGTAACATGTAAACACACACTTTTAACCACATGAGATAATTTAAATATTAACGGCCAAATCACCGTGTTGTTATTGATTAGACATGAAAGATTTATTGATTTGTGGTTTCTGGTGCTTCAGAAACACTAAATGCTTCATGCAGCTTAGACGTGATTTCACAAGGCGACCTGATTTGCCTCCGTGCATGATGGGAAAGGTGTGACCATGTCTCCTGTCTACCCCCCCCCCCCCTCCCCCTCCCCCCCCAGTCCTCAGCCTGCAGGACCTGTGCTGCCGCTCCATCGTGTCCTGCACCCCCGTCCACCTGGTCGACAAGCTTCCTCTCCCCGTGGCGCTCCAGTCCCACCTCAAGTCCTTCTCCATGGCCAACGGCCTCAACGCCCGCATGATGCACGGGCGCTCCTACTCCGTCACCGCCACCCACGGCGCCACCAAGAGGACGGGAGGGGCGCTGCTGAAGAAGCCCAAGCTCATCCGCCCGCCGCCGCTCAGCCCGTCTGCTGACAGCTGCGCGCGGAACAGCTGTAAGATCTCCTAGCCGGACCGCAGAAGAAGAAGAGGACAGGAAGTCGTGGCCGTGGGAGGAGGAAGTCGTGGCTGTCGTGTACAGTGTGAGTTGTATCTGCACGTTCTCCGTGTTCTCTTGATGTCACCGCTGGTTCAGCCCAGTAGTCCTAGAGGATCGACCCGGGGAAGACGGGGTGAAGCTCGCCGACTGAATCCGAGATCAGATTTGGGATCAGTTTTCTGGGTCCTACAGAGTCTCAGTCCTCGTTAGAACTGCACCGATGGAGCAGCTCCACCAGATGGACTCTCTCAAGACCACCACACCAAAACACGCTGGCAGGTGAACGAGGGCTGAAAATATTGGTGATGTTCCTTTTGCATTTCTGGGTCCATTTTGTGGTTTGGTGGTGTGTTTTTCTTTTCCAGCGCAGCTACGATGAAATCTGACACCAGAAAATGTTTCCTGATCTAAACCATCAACGGGACCCGTCAGGTTTTGGTGTCAGCCAATCAGAATCAAAGAGCAAGGGCTTCTTTCTAGACCGACGACCAACAATCATACAGGAGAAATCCATCAGAGGAGAGAGAGACCGACAGGAGATAGACCAGAATGCAATGCAGTAACCACGATAGACCAGAATGCAATGCAGCCACAAGACATGCTGGGTTTCGGGGTGGGGGCGTGGCTGTGATCATTGACATTATAACCTACACTTTCAACTATTTATACGCCCACTTGTGATTGAAAGCGACAAGTCGGGGTTGTCGAAAGGAATTGTGGGAACTGTAGGAAGCGACTAACTGAAGTAGAAGTAGACGAGGCAGGTGGAGGGAAAGTGGGTTCACCAAAAAAAACTAAATCACAACATCACAAAATAACTCCTGAATGTGTTGAACGTCAGACTGATGATATTTAACAGTAGAAGAAGAATATCCGACGGTGGGTTTTTTCCTTAAAGCCGATAAAGGAGAGTTACTACGTTTCACAGTTGTGCAGCTTCTGCCTCAGGATGTTTTGTACAAAAATATACATGCAGTGTGTATGTGGGCGTGTTCCACATTCACACACACACACACACACATACGCACTTTGAACACCTTATTTTGCACAACTTACCCAAATGCATGAACACTTTTAAATCTGTCTGTCAAATGAAACGTACTGTAGTACTTTGCCTTTTCACAGCCTGTTACTGAACCGCCTGGTGACAGATTGACAGCTGCAACCTGTGTATGATATTTGTACGATATGTATTGTAAATATTGCTGTTTGATACGATATTATTGGTATCTGGTTTGTATCTGTTTTTCAGTGTACAGTGATGTTATTTTGACGCCGCCACCAAAGACATACCTGACACTGACCGAGGATGTCGCTGAACGGAGCAGTCTGTTTTGCACTGTTGATCAATGTTTAATAAGATACACGTTTCCAATAAACTTTACCAACAGGAAGTTGCAGTGGTGCTTTATTGCTACGGTGCAGCGAGGGAACAGCGGGGTTGCTGGTTTGGAAGGGGCTAACGGCTAAAGGGCTAACGGCTAAAGGGCTAAGGGGCCGGCCCAGCTGGTTTGTCTGCAGATATATCAGAACAGTTCAGTCAGGAATAATCACGTTGGTTCACGTCTTGAGACTCCTGTCCTGACAGTTTCTTATCGGCATTAAGTTTGTTTCTGCTTGTTCTGTCTGCAGCCCTCCTAGGGGGTTGTACTTCCTGCCAGATCCTCAAAACAGCTCTCTTACCATCTGCTGCAATACTAAAGAAAATGGTCAAATTTATAGTAATTGAATGTTGGTGCAAAATATCAGCTGTCAGGGACTTCAGTGTAAGAATATTGGCATCAGCCTTCAAAAACCCATATTGGTCAAACCCAAGTAGCAGCCCCACCCAGAAGTTCAGATTGCTTCTTGTGGGAGTTCAGTTACTTATCTTTATTTTAGATGGAAACGCTGTTTGGTTGTTTTAGGAAAACAAACAAAAATGTAATCTGACTCTTTTCATTTCACTGACTGCTCACATTTAATGTTTTATCTTTGTCACATTTTATTAAACTAAAAAACACCCTGCCCTAAAACTGACACGTGGACGTTTATTTTGAAAAGAGGGCGCTTTACAGACAGGAAGTGTTGTTGTTGGTTCTTGCCGCTGGCTGTCACTCAACTACCAAGAAAGTTCACGTCCCATTCCAGCCAATGGAAACCCCAGAAAATCAACTCGCATATGAATACAACTATCCAAAAGATAGCATGATAGCTAGCTAATGCTACTGTTTAAGACCTTCAGTACGATGCTGCTTGGCTAAATCAAACAGGCTATTAAATATGAGACCAAGTATGAGACTCTGATTGACTCCCAGCCCAGATGAAAGCGGCTAAGGTGTGGTCACACTACAAACTACGGTTTTGTAGAAAAACGTTTTGATCTGCTAATATAAAAAGTTGTGTGAGCGGCACTTTGTTCCATGACGCCAGACTAACGCCAGACTGGCAGCTGACGTTTGGTGTTTTGTCTATAAAATAGATGTGAGTTATATAAATGAACCCGCAGGGTTGAGAAGGCTGCCTGTGCTGGCGATGGCAAAGGAGCCAATCAGCTGCAAACGTAGCGTGAAACCCCGCCTCCTCTTTGATGTGATTGACTGTCGGCTACGTCATTTGCGCTCCTCTAGGAACATGAACTTTTCTCAACTTCAGAAGCGGCTCGAGCGAGGCGGAGCCGTTTCTCCCGAGGTGTCCGCTTTCCACTTCCCTTGCCTGGCTAAAACGGTCTTCATAAAGCTTGATAAAAAACGGACTAGTGTGAACGCGCCCTTAGTAACGGAAGTGAAGACCAAAGTAGGTCGAAGTGATATTTCTTGCTCCGCATTCCCATACACTTTAATTTGTTTTGACGTTTTCAGTTCCCCGGTTAGTGTCATAGGGACATTTATTTTGAAAAATGCCGATAGGAAGCTTTAGTGCTGCTGCCGTCGCTTGACAGTGAAACCCTCCCTGTGATGTGAACCTTGACGTCGTGTCAAGTTAGCCGGAGAGAGACAGGACAAGAAGGGAAATTAGGCGATTTTACCTTCAGAATAATCGTACATTTGTCACTTTTGGAAAAGAAAAGTGTTGTAGGGTGTGGAGAACTAAATATAGCACAGGGAATTTCAGTGGCGTATTCTGGCTGACTCCCTTCACCAGGAACAGTTGTGCCACGGTTATGAGTTCACACTGACCATTTTAAGATCATAGACGTCCTTCTACGTTGCCTGGTGTATGTACTGTGTTTGGGGTTGTTTCTTTGGGTATTTTATATTACATTTGTCTTTATATCACATAGGTTATATGCATATGAATATCTAAATAAAAGGACATGTTGGAAACACACAATTATATTTTTTTATTTACTACAAATCTTCCTTAAATATATTCTTTATTTTCACCTTGATTCTTTGTATTACCCCAGAACATGTAAAAGCGGTCCTCAATAGGGGTTTTATTTTGAAAGCGGCAACCGGAAGTCATATGTTTTATTCTGGCTAGCTTGCCAGTGGTGTAACAGTCCAAGGGGTTTGGGGATATTCTGGACTGCGTTTGTAACCGACGTGGGAATTCCGGTGTCGCCCGTTCACCAGAGCGATCAATACGGTAAAATCTCTGCATCGTGGCTTGATTCGTGGATGTTTTGTCATGACTAGGTGGGAAGAAACGGAGTGAAGCGTGTCGGTTGTGCGTGCGTGTGTCGGGTAAATCTAGAAATTTCCTCGACTGTTTCGGCCACTTATTTCGCATCGCCTCCCCCTTGGAGGTTTCCAGGCTTCACCGCCGAGTCCGTGTTTTCTACCAGCTGGTTTCTTGTCCTTAAACGTCGCTTCTAGTTTAGTTTTCTCCGTGTTTTTCCTTTTTGCATGTGACCCTTTTTTCCGCTTCTTGGCAAAACTGGAAGTTGAAATGTGAAGTGCTCCGTGGGAAACATGGACACCGGCCGTGATGTGTCTGTAGCCCAGCAGGCCCAACTTCATCTGTAGACCACGTCCCGGTTTGGTTTGGTCTGAACCGGTGATGCGCCGCAGCAGCACCCAGGACGGGACAGTCACGGCCGGTATGGCCCGGAGTCCGCACCTCCTGCCCGGGGAAGCTCTGCTGGAGGGTCAGGCTGTCCTGGAGCCGGGTCCCTTACGGGGCATGCCCGGACCTGGGAGAGACTCTGATGGATACTGGTCCTGGAGATGCTGCTGCAGGTCCTGGACTAGTCTTGGGGAAGGTCCTGGAGGTTGGACTAGGGATGCTGCTGCTTTCATGGTTGTTTCGACCATCACAGCATCAACCTCACTGCTTTTTTTTTTTGGTTGTATAAAAAAAGTTTCATGCATCTGCAACAACTGGATAGACTGCTTAGGCTGGTGTGTGTGTGTGTGTGTGTGTGTGTGTGTGTGTGTGTGTCCTTAGGTGAATTTCTTGTATCTCCAAAGTCTCAACATTTCAGGAACTATCAGCTTTGTTTTCAGCTTGACCTCCGTGTGTTTTGGAGGTTATCCAAGGGGGTTTTGAAACAGTTTCATAAGCCCGAGGAGGAGGAGGAGGAGGAGGAAGAGGAAGAGGTCTGAATGTCTGCGCGTCTGAGTTTGTATATCCCTTTTGCTGAGAAATGTATTCCTGCAGCTGCTGTGTGAAGCTGCAGCAGGGGGGAGGAGGGGGGAGGAGGGGGAGGACGTGGCAGCGTTTTAACTCCCAGTCTGACATTCCTGTCCTGGGTTATGTCAGGACAAGTTTCCTGCCTCCAGTTTGACTTTTCTGTCTCTCTGACACTTGTTGGGTTCGGCTGCTGGCAACCGCAGCTCAGGCCTGTAACTAGAAGGAGTCTGGCGGGGGGGGCCGGGTCCTGGATTACCGGGGTCAGACCGATATCTCAGGGGTCAGACCAATATCTCAGGGGTCAGACCGATATCTCGATATCTCAGGGGTCAGACCGATGTCTCAGGGGTCAGACCGATAGACCGATATCTCAGGGGTCAGACCAGTAGACTGATATCTCAGGGGTCAGACCGATATCTCAATATCTCAGGGGTCAGACCGATATCTCAGGGGTCAGACCGATAGACCGATATCTCAGGGGTCAGACCGATGTCTCAGGGGTCAGACCGATATCTCAATATCTCAGGGGTCAGACTGATATCTCAGGGGTCAGACTGATATCTCAGGGGTCAGACCGATAGACCGAAATTTCAGGGGTCAGACCGATATCTCGATATCTCAGGGGTCAGACCGATAGACCGATATCTCAGGGGTCAGACCGATATCTCAATATCTCAGGGGTCAGACCGATAGACCGAAATTTCAGGGGTCAGACCGATATCTCGATATCTCAGGGGTCAGACCAATATCTCAGGGGTCAGACCGATATCTCGATATCTCAGGTGTCAGACCGATGTCTCAGGGGTCAGACCGATAGACCGATATCTCAGGGGTCAGACCAGTAGACTGATATCTCAGGGGTCAGACCGATATCTCGATATCTCAGGTGTCAGACCGATATCTCAGGGGTCAGACCGATATCTCGATATCTCAGGTGTCAGACCGATGTCTCAGGGGTCAGACCGATAGACCGATATCTCAGGGGTCAGACCAGTAGACTGATATCTCAGGGGTCAGACCGATATCTCAATATCTCAGGGGTCAGACCGATATCTCAGGGGTCAGACCGATAGACCGATATCTCAGGGGTCAGACCGATGTCTCAGGGGTCAGACCGATATCTCAATATCTCAGGGGTCAGACTGATATCTCAGGGGTCAGACTGATATCTCAGGGGTCAGACCGATAGACCGAAATTTCAGGGGTCAGACCGATATCTCGATATCTCAGGGGTCAGACCGATAGACCGATATCTCAGGGGTCAGACCGATATCTCAATATCTCAGGGGTCAGACCGATAGACCGAAATTTCAGGGGTCAGACCGATATCTCGATATCTCAGGGGTCAGACCAATATCTCAGGGGTCAGACCGATATCTCGATATCTCAGGTGTCAGACCGATGTCTCAGGGGTCAGACCGATAGACCGATATCTCAGGGGTCAGACCAGTAGACTGATATCTCAGGGGTCAGACCGATATCTCGATATCTCAGGTGTCAGACCGATATCTCAGGGGTCAGACCGATATCTCGATATCTCAGGGGTCAGACCGATATCTCAGGGGTCAGACCGATATCTCAGGTGTCAGACCGATATCTCAGGGGTCAGACCGATAGACCGATATCTCAGGGGTCAGATCGATATCTCAGGCCCATATCAGCCGTTTGTTAACATCAGCTCCATGTCACGTCGTCCAGACTTGACTTTCTTTGCACGCTCATGGTCGACTAGCTGCTGACACTAAAGGACTTCAGTGGAGAGTTTTAGTGTCCGTGATGGTGTCTTCCACCCTGATGATGAGATATCAAGATACTGAATCAGTGACTTCAGTCTAATAGTGTCAGGATCGAGGATCAAGATCAACCGCAGCTCGGTTGTTCCCACCCTGAGACCCAGTGACTCCCAGTGACTCCCAGTGACTCCCAGTGACCCCCAGTGACCCCCAGAGGATCTTTCTAACTTCCCCAAAGAGAAAGAAAGGAAGATCCAGACACGCTTTCAGACAAGTTTCTCTCCTGGAGGTTTTGGTGTGTGTGTGTGTGTGTGTGTGTGTGTGTGTGTGTGTATGTGTGTGTGTGTGTGTGTGTGTGTGTGTGTGTGTGTGTGTGTGTGTGTGTGTGTGTGTGTGGAGTCGGAGAGAGATGCTGGTCGTTCATGAAGCAGAAGGAGTGCTGCTTCTTCTTCTCCCTGTTCTTCTACTTCTCCTCTTTCTTTTACTTCTTCTTATCCTCCCTCTTCTTTTTCTTTTACTTCTTCTTCTTCTCCCTCTTCTTCTTCTTCTCCCCCCTCTTCTTCTCAGACGAACCCCTGTAGCCCGACTGTCCTCCTCCACCCTGTTGTTTATCACCAGTCTGGTGTTCAGCAGCGTTGAGGTGTTGAGGGTTACCAGGTCACCCCACAGCATGATAGCAACTTAGTTTGGTAGTGAGTTCCTCCTCATCCTCATCCTCATCATCCTCATCCTCCTCATCTGATGGTCTCTCTCTGTCTGTGCTGTCCAGAGTGAACATGGCTCAGACGGTCAGTTGGTGGGTGTTGATCCACTGTCTCCTCTCCTCCTCCTCCTCCTCCTCCTCCTCCGCTCACGGTGACTTCTTCACCTCCATCGGTGAGTAAATCCTTCTCTCGTTCCTTCACAGTTAACATGTATCAGCTGTTATCCCTGGAATAATGTGTGTGTGTGTGTGTGGTGTGTGCGTGTGCGTGTGCGTGTGTGTGTGTGTGTGTGCGCGTGTGTGTGCGCGTGTGTGTTCCCAGGCCACATGACTGACCTGCTGTTCACAGAGAAGGACCTGGTCACCTCCCTGAAGGACTACATCAGAGCAGAGGAGAGCAAACTGGAGCAGGTCAAGAAGTAAGACGCCCCCTACTGTGTGAAATCTGTTCTCAGATCAGCCGAACCAGAAGTCCCATGACCCCCCAGCAGCTGGTTGGTTGGTTGAGTTTTGGTCACCTGTCATCCCACCAGGTTAGAGAGTCCAGACCAACCTGGTTCCAGTCTGGAACTTGATCCACCATGATGGACTTGTCTGCTCTTCTCTGGTGTTCATACCAGTTAAGAACACATGAAGAAACATCTGAACATGACTGACCAAGTCTCCTTCTACCCATAATGCCTTGTGTTCTGGGGTGGTTTCCTGTAGCTGGTTGGATTACATTCTCTCTCCTAACGAACCACCACAGTTCTCTTCTACCCATAATGCCTTGTGTTCTCTTGTTAGAGGACTGAGATGTTTTCAGGCGTCTCGTCGGTTATCTGGTGAATGTTGTTGTTCTCACCTGGAGACCAACCAGCTGCAGGAGGAAACGCTGCAGATGTTAAAGGGTAACTCCGGTATTTTTAAACCTGGGCTCTATGTGTATACATTTGTTATTTATACCGCCAAACAGGTACCAAACGTTTTGGAATTGCTCCGGTAGATCGGCGCAGACGTGAAACGGCTGCTATGGCTGCAACGTAATCTGTTGGGGGAAGTGGGCCGATCAAAGTACGTCCACTTAAAGTTGTTTTTGCCACCGACAGGATCAGATTGTTATTGGTGTCTGACAACATTAGGAAAGGATCCTACAGAACCCACCAGAACATACTGGCTGTGAACGCACCCCAAGTCTCTCCTCTATGGCAGGCGGTGCTTTACGATACCAGACTGTTGACTTCTTAAAATCCTTGGTCACGTTGATGTTGGTCGGGTGTCCGTCTGTCGGCTTGGCTCCTGAAACCAGTTTGTCAACCAGTTCAGGTGGACTGGGATCCAGTTCAAGTTCATGTTTGAGGCTGTTGAATGTCTTCAGGTGTCAGATGTTTGGAAAATTCACTATTGAATGCAACCTTTTGTAACCTGTATCGTAACAATGCCGCTGGCAGGACACCTGCTGTAACTCCATCCACCACCTGGTGAAAAGACCCAGTTCTCTATTGGGAGTCACCAGGCAGGAATGTTTACTTAACCTGTGTCTGTGTCTGTCTGTCTGTCTGTCTGTGTGTCTGTGTCTGTGTCTGTGTCTGTGTCTGTGTCTGTCTGTGTGTCTGTGTGTGTTGTGTGTCTGTGTCTCTCCAGGTGGACTGAGAAGCTGGATGTCCTATCGGTGACAGCCACTCAGGACCCCGAGGGCTTCCTGGGGCACCCGGTCAACGCCTTCAAACTGATGAAGAGGCTGAACACAGAGTGGGGGGAGCTGGAGAACCTGGTGCTCACCGACGTGTCTGACGGTAAACCCACTTCCTCCTGACGGTTCTTCTTCTTCTTCTTCTTCTTCTTCTTCTTCTTCAGGTGTTTGTTGGTTCCATGCTCCTCTGCTGTGTTGCAGGCTTCATCTCCAACCTGACCATCCAGAGGCAGCACTTCCCCAACGACGAGGACCAGACGGGGGCGGGCAAGGCCCTGATGAGGCTGCAGGACACGTACCAGCTGGACACCAACACCATCGCCAGCGGAGACTTGCCTGGTGAGGGAACTCCTCAGATCCACTTCCTGTTAGACCCCATCGGTCTGAGATGTTATTTAGTGTTGGAATTTACTTCCTGGTGAACCCACGTCCCCTCAACCTGAGTGAATTCTGACGTTTCCCACAATGCCTTTCAGCAACGCCCCGAGAACACATGTGAACTTGCTTTGCGTTCAGTCAAAGGTGGGCGTGGCCTTAAGATGGAAAGGTCATTCAGCCGGACCCCTTCCTCAAAACCCAACATGTTGTGGCTGCATTGCATTCTGGTCTATCCTGGCTACTGCATTGCATTCTGGTCTATCCTTGGCTACTGCATTGCATTCTGGTCTATCCTGCCTACTGCATTGCATTCTGGTCTATCCTTGGCTACTGTATTGCATTCTGGTCTATCCTGGCTACTGCATTGCATTCTGGTCTATCCTGGCTACTGCATTGCATTCTGGTCTATCCTGGCTACTGCATTGCATTCTGGTCTATCTTGCTACTGCATTGCATTCTGGTCTATCTTAGCTACTGCGTTGCATTCTGGTCTATCTTGGCTACTGCGTTGCATTCTGGTCTATCTTGCCTACTGCGTTGCATTCTGGTCTATCCTGGCTACTGCATTGCATTCTGGTCTATCCTGGCTACTGCATTGCATTCTGGTCTATCTTGGCTGCTGCATTGCATTCTGGTCTATCCTGGCTACTGCATTGCATTCTGGTCTATCTTCCTACTGCATTGCATTCTGGTCTATCTTAGCTACTGCATTGCATTCTGGTCTATCTTGGCTACTGCGTTGCATTCTGGTCTATCTTGGCTACTGCGTTGCATTCTGGTCTATCCTGGCTACTGCATTGCATTCTGGTCTATCCTGGCTACTGCATTGCATTCTGGTCTATCCTGGCTACTGCATTGCATTCTGGTCTATCTTAGCTACTGTATTGCATTCTGGTCTATCTTAGCTACTGCATTGCATTCTGGTCTATCCTGGCTACTGCATTGCATTCTGGTCTATCTTAGCTACTGTATTGCATTCTGGTCTATCCTGGCTACTGTATTGCATTCTGGTCTGTCTTGGCTGCTGCATTGCATTCTGGTCTGTCTTGGCTGCTGCATTGCATTCTGGTCTATCCTGGCTACTGCATTGCATTCTGGTCTATCTTCCTACTGCATTGCATTCCGGTCTATCCTGGCTACTGCATTGCATTCTGGTCTATCCTGGCTACTGCATTGCATTCTGGTCTATCTTCCTACTGCATTGCATTCTGGTCTATCCGTTGTCACTCCTCCAACATGGTGGCATGTCTCTCCTGCCTTCCTCCTCTTCCTCCTCTTCCTCTTCCTCATTCCTCACCACAACCAGGTTAAATGTTACTGAACTACAATTCCAACGTTAGCTGAGCCAGTCACAATAAGATTATATTCCCAGATTAACAGGATTACAGGCAACTAATAGTGACGGCCGTGAGGATCGGAGCCCCAGCGCTCTCACAATAGGTGTAACTAAATATTCCTGTGAACCAAGAATGAAGTGCTAGAGAAGGAAATGAGCTGAGGAGAGGAAGGTTAATCGAGGTTTACACCGACCCGCCGGTCAGCCGCTGCACAGATCTCCTTACGTTAACAACACCGGTACGCTACCAGAGATGCTCCTATCCTAACACGGAGAAGGTAAATTGACCGACCGGTGTCCTAAAACGTCGGTGTAGTCCCTTTTTTTTAAACCCCAGCACAACACACACACACACACGGTAACCCAACCTCCCTCCCCTCCCTACCAAGGCACCTCCTCCGCCGGCTCCTTCAGGAGTGCACTGACGGCGGAGGACTGCTACGACCTCGGCAAGATCGCCTACTCGGAGGCAGACTACTACCACACCGAGCTGTGGATGGCCCAGGCCCTCCAGCAGCTGGACCAGGGCGAGGAGTCGACCACGGTGGACAGCGTCACCACCCTGGACTACCTCAGCTACTCCATCTACCAGCAGGGGGAGCTGGAGAGGGCCCTGGAGTACACCAAGAGGCTGCTCTCACTGGGTGGGTCCCCAAACACAGACCAGCTCCTGAAATCTAGTTTTGGTTACTACTACTATTTGTGTTGCATGCTGGGTCGAAATGTTACGAGACACGCCCCCTTCCAGGCCGCCTGGTAGGTGTGGCGGCGTTGAGGATCAGGTGCAGTTACCCAGGATGCAGGTTCGCTAAAGCACTCGTAGCCTTTACACATGTTTTACCGTGTCCTCAGACCCGGCCCACCAGCGAGCCATCGGCAACCTGAAATACTTTGAGTACCAGCTGGCCAAGCAGAAGAAACTGGAGGCGAAGGAGGAGGACGAGGAGGAGGAGGAGGAGGAGGGCGGGGACAGAGAGAAGAGGGAGACGTCCAAGGGTCGTCCCGTGGATTACCTGCCGGAGAGGAAGAAGTACGAGCAGCTGTGTCGAGGAGAGGGCATCAAGATGGTGAGGAGAACACACACACACACACACACACACACACACATCCTAACCCTAACCCTAATTTTGGTAAAGTCATTGACTCGTGTTTCTCTTTCCCCGTCTTCCCCTCAGACCCCTCGCAGGCAGAGCCACATGTTTTGCCGTTACTATAACAACAACCGCCACCCGATGTACGTGATTGGTCCGGTGAAGCAGGAAGACGAGTGGGACCGCCCCCACATCGTCCGGTACCACAACATCGTGTCGGACCAGGAAATAGAAAAGGTCAAAGAGCTGGCCAAACCCAGGGTGAGCACGCATTGTTATGCTTTTAGCGCGTACACTATGTTGAGTGATAGTAGGCTCCATGCCAACACTTTAGCGTACACTATGTTGAGTGATAGTGGGCTCCATGCTAACACTTAAGCGTACACTATGTTGAGTAATAGTAGGCTCCATGCTAACACTTTAGCGTACACTATGTTGAGTGATAGTGGGCTCCATGCTAACACTTTAGCGTACACTGTGTTGAGTGATAGTAGACTCCATGCCAACACTTTAGCGTACACTATGTTGAGTGATAGTAGACTCCATGCCAACACTTTAGCGTACACTATGTTGAGTGATAGTAGACTCCATGCCAACACTTTAGCGTACACTATGTTGAGTGATAGTAGGCTCCATGCTAACACTTTAGCGTACACTACGTTGAGCGATAGTAGGCTCCATGCTAACACTTTAGCGTACACTGTGTTGAGTGATAGTAGGCTCCATGCTAACACTTTAGCATACACTATGTTGAGTGATAGTGGGCTCCATGCTAACACTTTAGCGTACACTGTGTTGAATGATAGTAGGCTCCATGCTAACACTTTAGCATACACTATGTTGAGTGATAGTGGGCTCCATGCTAACACTTTAGTGTACACTGTGTTGAGTGATAGTAGGCTCCATGCCAACACTTGTGTTGAGTGTCAGTAGGCGACTAGCATTGTCTCGTTAGAGGTAAATGCTAAGTAATCTTAAATATGCAGCTAAGTGGCATTTCTGTGTAGGAGATTTGTAAAATGTACAAAATATGATGAACTGTCTTGAACTTTTTACCTTCGCTGTGTACAGACAAAAATCACCGATGTGGCTGCTCATGATAATATTGAATCTACAGGCCATATAATAAAACTTCAACTGTATAACTTTGTGGTACTAAAAGGTCAGTCAAAATATTAAAGGGAAATTGACTGACGGGCCGATCACAAGTTTTAGTCAACGTCAGCCTGGACCACATGATCACAGTGCAGCAGGCAGCTGCTCACTGTGTTTTGAAGGTCTTTTCCCACTAGCTGGCGGTAGTAGAACAGATCAGATCCAGTCTTCCTGATGCACTCTGGGAAGGGAATGTGTCCTTGAGCTTGACTAGGGAACAGCCGGCGGCGGTTCTATAACTGACTCCTCCACTGTTCAGTCTCTCTGTTAATTTAGTTCATGTGCACAAATGATAAAAACGTTGAGGAAAAAGTGTGAAGAAAAGAAATAAGATGAAAGAGACACAAATGAGAAAAACGACACAATTCATAAAAGACAAGTAAAGAGAATAAAGTAATGTACAGTGGGCTGTTTCCACAACAATTTCACCACAACGTTGAGTGGTGTTCTACATTGAAGTCTGAATTTCATGTTTAAACCAGAGTCTTGAGAATCTAGGGCGCTAGCTCTGCAGACAGCTAAAGTACAAGGGCTCAGCAGGGCCAAAAAGCACCAACGCCGCCCGTCCACATTTGATAGTAAACGGGGGGTTGAGTGGGTCTCGGTGCGCCGGGGAGTCGGTGTTGGTGTCTCCCTGTAACTGTCGGCCGATTGGCTCCACAGCTGCGCCGCGCCACCATCTCCAACCCCTTAACTGGTGTGCTGGAGACGGCCCACTACCGCATCAGCAAGAGGTAAGACGCCACCGGGCCGGGAGGGGCGCCGGCCGGCGTTACCGCGGGGACAGACACTGTACCGGGCCCGTCCTGTCCTCCTGCCCCTCCCCCCTCCACATCCACCGCCCTCCCCCCACCCCCCCCATCCGTTTGAGCTGACGTCCTGGCAAGAGCACAGATGCAGCTGGGTTTACAGTTATTTAGGGGTTTGATAAAAGGGCTTGTAAGAGCAGCGAGCGCCATTAAGTTCAATAAAATATAAAAGACAAACTCATATAAAACTTTATGTATTTGGGCGTTTTAAACTGTATCCTCTTTACCAACATTTTCTCTTAGCTTCCAGCTCTTGCTCTTGCCAAGGATCACGCCACTGCTTCTTTCACACGAGGGAGGAGGGGGAGTCAAAGGACTGTACGTTTGACTCCCGCTGTCTCCTTCACGTCGTCACGGGAGGCAGCCGGGCGACCCGACGTAGCGGCTTCATAACCTCTGGCAGATGTGACGTCCTGCTGTAGAGTAGTCGGCATGATCGGCTCGCTGCTTCACATCTGTGTACATTGTTTCTGCATTTAGCCAGACTGACTAACAAGTGAGCCGCGAGGCGTTCAGTGTCCTGCTGAGGGACACGTGTTGCGGGGACCGAACCTGTGACATTTCCGTTACGGGACGGTCTGATAATCACTGAATCTTCCTGCTGCCTCCCTGGCTCCAGCATGGTCAGACAACATCTCTGTGTCAGCTAGTGACAATCTCTCTCTCTCTCTCTCTCTCTCTCTCTGCCTCTGTCTCCCCCCCCTCCCCCTCTCTCTGTGTAACTCTATTGTGAATGGGGGGCTAGCTAAGACGTGCCACGGTGCATGACCCTCAGACAGGCAAACTCACCACGGCCCAGTACCGAGTCTCCAAGAGGTAAGGGCTCACAGGCACCAGACCGCCGGAGCTTTCTTCCTGAAGTTATCCAAACCTCAGTGAATCTCAAAAGGCTTCACGTCCTCATTTCTGGAGTCTCAAATCCTTCCACTGCGATGTGAAATCAGATTTCATGACCTGTAGGCGACCTGAAGGTGTCCTGTAGGTGTCCTGTAGGTGACCTCTAGGCGACCTGAAGGTGTCCTGTAAGCAACCTGCAGGTGACCTGAAGGTGTCCTGAAGGTGTCCTGAAGGTGTCCTGCAGGCGACCTGAAGGTGTCCTGTAGGCGTCCTGTAGGCAGGACCAGTCAGAAGGGATCTACTGAGGATCTCACAAGGGATCCAAAGTTCAGACGGATAACTGAGGTCCATGCACACTAAGGTCCGGTGTACCATCTGACCAACAGGCTCAGTAGCCGCTGAAGGGGCGTCAGAGCAACTAGAAGACAGTACCGCAAAGCGAAGAGATCTTAGTAATCGATTCTAGATTAGACATCACTTGGTGTCCGCTGAGGATTTGAGCCTTTTTGAGATTCCACCTCTGTTGTTTCCACCTCTAAAACCCAGAATCCCCTTTTGGAAAACCCTCTTAACTTGCGGCCCGCTCCAGACGGTAACCTCCCTCCTCTCCTTTCTGGTTGTCCTGACCCGTCCTGTCCTGACCCGTCCTGTCCTGACCCGTCCTGACCCGTCCTGTCCTGACCCGTCCTGTCTTGACCCGTCCTGACCCGTCCTGACCCGTCCTGTCCTGACCCGTCCTGTCCTGACCCGTCCTGTCCTGACCCGTCCTGTCCTGACCGGTTCACAGCCCCTCCTTCCCTCTCGGTGTGTTTCTAACCCCGTCGACACTGAGAATGAATCGCACGGAAACCACTTCTCACTTCCAGACTCGCACCTCTTCCTCTTTCCCTCTGCTTGTCACTCTGCTGAATAACACGCGAGTCTTATTAACCTTATTAATCCTGTTGAAAAGTATTGCGCAATAATACGGGCTGGCATTGCAGACAACTCCATCAACTCCTCCTTTCTTGCGTCCCAGTGCTTGGCTAGCAGCCTACGAGCACCCGGTGGTGGACAAGATCAACCAGAGGATACAGGACATCACCGGCCTGGACGTCACCACGGCCGAGGAGCTACAGGTAAACACCACCGCCAACCTGGGTGGAGGGACCTCATGCAAGTGATGAGTAGTCAGATATTTGAACTGCTCCATTTTCCATCCGAGGCGCTTGAACACTTGAGATATTTAATCAATCATAACTAAACCAGACCTGCAGATTTAACCATCACATTCTGATTCTGATACTGACGGAGCAGCAAAGTCTCAGTATAACTCCTGTAACTCCTTGAATCTCACAGCTCCGCATCTGAAACCCACTTAGACTTTATCCCAGGTAACTAACCAGCATCGGCCAGTCTGTTTATCATGTGTGTGTGTGTGTGTTTTCTACATGCAACTGTCATTGTTTTTTGACTTGTTTTTTGTGTGTGTGTGTACACAGGTGGCTAACTATGGAGTGGGAGGGCAGTACGAGCCTCACTTCGACTTTGGACGGGTAAAGGACAAGCCTCTCTGTTTGCTGTCTGGGTCACTGTAATGAACAAACAAGGACCGCTCATTGCGAAATAATATCTAAATGTTCTCAACCTTTTGGTTGAGCCCAACGTGTGAAAACATTTTCTCACATTTTTCTTGTAGGCACAAAACGTGCAAAAAGACACCAAATGATTTACTGTTTCAAGTCATTTTACTACTTTTACTATTGGACGACGCTGCAAATTATTCATTATTCCACAAGAAAACTGAAAAACAGATCTGTGCTTTTTCAGATTCCCGAAATCTCAACCCTGAAAACGGTGTCGCGGCCCTCCAGGGGGTCCGATCTCCAGGTTGAGACCCGCTGCTCCCGCTGTCATTAACTTGTCATTCTCCTGGTTTGTTTTTACAGAAAGATGAGCCTGATGCTTTTAAAGAGCTGGGTACCGGAAACCGCATCGCCACCTGGCTGCTTTATGTCAGTAAATATCCTCTCACATCTCCTCGTTCTATTTAGTCTCCATCTTTGTCTCTCAGCCTCGTTGCTGTGGTGTTTCCCACTTGATGGAGTTTGGGTTCCTGTAGGTGGCGCTCTTTTCTCTGTCTGTTCAGCCACAGTGGCTATCGCTGCTCATGCTAACTACCCAGTTCTTCTATTAAAACGTAAAACACATCACTTCCTGTCTCCAGAGGATTTTTTTCCCAGTAAAGACCTACCTGTCAGCAGATGGAAAAGCTTTCATGAACTGGTAGAGGTTGATCGCTGCTGATAAATCAACACATTTATTTATATGGAAATGTCAGATTATTACTACTTTATTATTACTGTCAGAGTTTTGCGGTTCTACTATGTAGCATTCAAGAAAGAACAGTCTGCAACACTAATCCAGGATCGATGCATTAAGGGAGTCTGATTCTCTCTCCTTTTGTGTTTCAGATGAGTGATGTACCATCAGGGGGCGCTACAGTCTTCACAGACGTAGGAGCTGCCGTCTGGCCCAAGAAGGTACCCTGCAGCACACGCCTGTAATCTTCAAAAGACACTGAAGTTAGATTTTCAGCATCGCATGACCTTAGATCCATCAAAATACCTGTACGAAACAAGGACGTTTAAATGTTGGAGCACCTGAACGCACCAAGGTTGGAATTTCTACCCGTTAGCTGGGGGATTTCTGACCTTGACTAGCATGGACACTAAGCATCAGGGGAGAATAAAACCATTGCAGAGCAGAGTTTGACCTGAGTGTGTTATCCAGGGGACGGCAGTGTTCTGGTACAACCTGTACCCCAGCGGAGAAGGAGACTACCGGACCAGACACGCCGCCTGTCCTGTTCTGGTCGGCAACAAGTGGGGTGAGTTACCATCACCATCATCATCACCGGAGGATCGGAGACGGTTGGTCACATGGCAGACGCTCTAGAGTCGCATGTTGGGTAGACGAGACCCGAGAAACTGCAGCCAGTTAGAGGTCACACTACCATCACTCTAACCTGGTGGGATGACAGGTGGCCAAAGCCCAATCAACCGGCTGCTGGGGAGTCATGGGACTTCTGGCTGGCTTGTGATTGGTCAGCGTGAACCTGAACCAACCAGATACTAAAATAGAACCAAGTCACTCTGACCAAAACCCAACCGCTGTAGGTGTGACTCACCTTTTAGTTTATTAAGGATCGACACAGTGAATAGAAAATAGTGACTCAACGTAGAAAGGCAAAACAAGAATGAAAACCTGACGACTTCTCCCTCTCCTCCCTCTCCTCCCTCTCCTCCCTCTTCTCCCTCTTCTCCCTCTTCTCCCTCTCCTCCCTCTCCTCCCTCTCCTCCCTCTTCTCCCTCTTCTCCCTCTTCTCCCTCTCCTCCCTCTCTCCCTCTCCTCCCTCTTCTCCCTCTCCTCCCTCTCTCCCTCTCCTCCCTCTTCTCCCTCTCCTCCCTCTTCTCCCTCTCCTCCCTCTCCTCCCTCTCCTCCCTCTTCTCCCTCTCCTCCCTCTCCTCCCTCTCCTCCCTCTTCTCCCTCTCCTCCCTCTTCTCCCTCTTCTCCCTCTCCTCCCTCTTCTCCCTCTCCTCCCTCTCCTCCCTCTTCTCCCTCTCCTCCCTCTTCTCCCTCTCCTCCCTCTTCTCCCTCTTCTCCCTCTTCTCCCTCTCCTCCCTCTTCTCCCTCTTCTCCCTCTTCTCCCTCTCCTCCCTCTTCTCCCTCTCGCTCTGCAGTATCTAATAAGTGGATCCATGAACGAGGGCAGGAGTTCAGGAGGCGCTGCAACCTCAACGAGACGGCCTGACAACGGACTGACCACCACCCCCCCCACCCACACCACGACCACCCCACCCACACCACGACCACCCCACCCACACCACCACCCCCCCACCCACACCACCACCCCCCCACCCACACCACGACCACCCCACCCACACCACGACCACCACCACGGCCATGTTTGACCCTCCTCCCTCTCTTTCCTCAGCCGTCACTCTGTGGCTGCACATGTGATCTGACACATTTCATTTTATCTGAAGTGTGTGTGTGTGTGTGTGTGTGTGTGTGTGTGTGTGTGTGTGTGTGTGTGAGTGTGACTGACATTGTGTGTGTGTGTGTGTGTTTCTGAGACTTTGTCTGTGGTAGGGTTCGACTGGTTTTGGAGGACCGATAAGTTGCCAATAGCTGATATTTGGTAAAAAACATTTTTAGATTTGAACATTTTCATACCAAAAACAGTAGAGAGTTTTATTCTCATCAGGGTGGAAAAAACCATCATGGGACACTAAAACTCTCCACTGAAACCAGACTGATGAAATAGGACTACCAGCTCCTCTGTGGTGCATTCCTGCCTTTACAAATTATTCTACTTTTTTTTATTTTTTTTAATGTGCCAAGAAAATAAAGTTGTCATGTCGCGGCGGTCGGTCCGAGCCCGACCGGCTCTGCTCTCCTGAACCTGAGTTATGGGTCATCATGGGTCATCATGGGTCATCATGGGTCATCATGGGTCATCATGGGTCATCATGGGTCATCAGGTTTCACTGCATTAGCAGCGTAACGCTAACCTCTCGCTTTCTTCGGTTTGTTGTGTTTTTAGTGAAAATGTGCAGCAGCTGCTCCTCTTCACCTTCTGCCTTGTTGTTTCCTTTATTTGACCTCGGTTATCAATCCGGCGAGATCCTTCATCTGAGCACCTGTTCTTTTATTTTGTGCTTGAATCATGAACGCTGTTACACCCCATCCAGCATCACGTCGACACTCCAGCTCTCTCCCTCTCTCTCTCTCTCTCTCTCTCTCTCTGGCTCTCTGTCTCTCTGTCTCTCTCTCTCTCTCTCTCTCTGGCTCTCTCTCTCTCTCTCCGTCTCTCTCTCTCTCTCTCTCGTGTCACCTACTTTGGTACAAACAAGTCCTGCTAATGCACTGTTGTGTCCCTCTGACCTTCAGCCCCAAATAACCCCCTCGTCATGCTGATCTTTCACTGATCAGTTCTTCATTCACAGGAAGGTGAAAGGTTAAAACTCTGAGGTTAGGTTCTCATCGGCCGGTTGGTCAGTTTACCGGTTAAGTGATGACAACATAAGACACCAAAACCACTCCGCTGAAATATACTTCTTTTTTTTTCTCCCCGCATCATTTGTAGTCACTCGTTTTCATTGCCGAACATTTTAAATGAGAAAGTAATTGTGATTTTTAAAAAAAAGATTTGTTATGGGATTTCATCTGTATTGACAGAAGTGTGAACATCTGAAAGGGTTTAGAGGATCAGAGTTCATGTATTATTAGCACTGATTGACTGGCATCCTGCTCTGTTGTCGAACACCTGCCTCTCTCTCTCTCTCTCTCTCTCTCTCTCTCTCTCTCTCTCTCTCTCTCTCTCTCTCTCTCTCACTCCCCTCTTTTCCACCAATACGTTGTGTGTGTTTCAGCCGGGCGGTCATGCTCCCCAGGGTCAAACCGATGAAACCCTGCCATCTGAGCAGTAACATTATCAGTCGTTGTGCTTCTAGTGTCTGATTATTAACGGTCAAATTAAAAAGGAATAGACGAGGCCATTCTGAGCTTCAGGGGTCTGATTTATTTTATTCATCCATCCCTCACCGACCTGTTCACTGTAACCCTGCTGCTGTTACAGAGGGGAACGCCACTGTGCATCAGCCCCACATGCAGCCAGTCTTTTGTTTTATGCAAGCAAACGTGTGTGGAAGTTGCATTCCTGTACATGTACACTCGAAACGAAATGAATGTTTTCTGAAAGAAATAAATTTTATGTGATTTTAAGAACACGGCGGCGAGGTGTGGTCTGTGCAGCACTTTCATCATCTCTTGCATCGTGGTCATCAGTAGTGCAGAACAGTGACAGAGTATTTTAACTTGTTCATTACTTTGTGTGTCGAGTTTGAAACGGTTCAAGTGAAATTCAGGGAAAGTGTGAAAGTTGTAAGAGTTGCTAGCAATTTGCAAAACGGATCGTTCATCTGATTTCCAGTCGGCAACCTGAAGGAATTGCGACTGCAACAAAGCCAACCTTAAAGCTGCACTAGGCAAAAGACTTCTGAACTCTTATCGGCCTGGAACAGAGTAGAGTCGCCCTAGTCAATAAATTCTGGTGTCAGTGTGGTCACTGCTGGGAAATCTTCTCCGCACGCAGGAAGTGATGAATCAAAACTTCAGAATAAAATCCAAAGTGTCTCCTAAACATCAGCGAGTCTCCGAGAGAGCGAGAGCCGGACTCACCAACGTTAGATTGTCTCTTTGGTCTGAAGCATCTCAGGCTGGTTGGTGAGCAGTTCACTGACGTTCCCTCACAGTGTCAAGTTGCCTAGTGCAGCTTTAATCTTCCTCTGTAGGTTTGAGAATGAATTTAGAGCGTATTTATTTCCTATCGGCGATCAAGGAGGTTTTTTGTCTGTCCATGAGTGCAGCCTGACGGCGTGTCAAGGCTCAGGCATGCGGTAGTCTGCTGGGTGGTTTCCCTCCCGGAGGCGTCCGAAGCAACCCAACACCACGTCCACCGCCGTCCGGACCGTGGACTGGACCTCCTCCTCTGTCCTGCCTCTCTGAGGGTTGACCTCCACCAGGTCCACTGCTGAGAGAAGACCTGTGGAAGGGACACCGACTTAAGAGAGCGTTCACACCAAAGTGTTCATTTCAGCGTTTCCTGCTTCAGTTGGTTCTTTGGCTCTGACTCTGGCGGCACCAAATAACCGACCGAGACGCCTGATAATGATCACGTGATTTGCTTCGGTCAGTATGATGCGTTTCCTACCTGTCTGGCAGATGTGCTCTGTGATGTAGAGCCCCTCCCTGTAGGTGAGCCCTCCTACCGCGGGCGTCCCTGTAGCCGGGGTCACCGAGGGGTCGATAGCGTCAATGTCGTAGCTCAGGTGAATCGGTTTCTTCACTCTGTTTGATGGAAATAACACAAGGAGGACCCCGTCATGAAATTGAATTACTTATAATTAAATAATGTATTTAATGACTCCATGGTCCTCAGCCTGGAGGCCGGTTCACGGTTCACCATTCTCCATGTTTACAGCCGTTGAAAATATTGGCACCATCGCACTTCTTCCAAACAAAGCACCATTTCTTGCAAAACGTTTCTTGAAATTAAAACAATCTTTGGTGTCCACATCTTCCAAAATGACCGGGACAATATTATTGCCACTTTCTAGGAAATGTGTTTTGAGTTGCGGGTGCCTACAGTATAAAACCACTCAACCAGTTTGAACAGTGTCACCGTATCAATGAACATGGATAAAAGAAAGAAGACTAACTGTCTGAGGAGGTCAGACAAGATCAGAGACCAGAGACCTTGGAGCTCCTGTTTCCAAAACAGTGTTATCAGGAGGCTCAAGGCCCATGGCACTGCAGCCAACCTTCCAGGATGAGTGAAGGATTCCTCGAATGGTGGAGACAGAACCTTGATCAACTGCCAAACAGATTCAAGATGACCTTCGGACACAAGGTACGTCCGTTACGACCAAGTAGTGAAAGGTGGGGGGGTGGTACGTCCGCCCTGTCCCCAGTGGGGGTTACACCCATGGTTACGACCCAACCACCTGTCGCCAAACCACTGGTGGGAGGCCCAGAAATAAGACAGCCAGACTGAAGTTCACCAGAACTGACCTGAACTTGGCAATTCAGTATGTTTCCAGAAAACTAAGGACGCCTTCCCTACAGTCCACCAGGGAGGAGGTTGCTGCGCTGCCCCGGGGTATTCTTACAGGATATATGAAGTTCTGCATCAAAACCAAAGATTCTGTAACATTTGTGTCAAGGGTGTCGATATTTTCAGCCACAACTGTACATCCACAACAGGCCAGCCTACTTGGCAGTGAGGTAGTCACACGTCTCCTCCATAACTCGGGCTATGCCGAGCCGATCCACCGCCGTCATGGAAAACACTTTGATGCCCAGGAACTTCAGGATGTAACTGGAGGAGGACACAGACCATGTGATTTCAATCAACCAATCAATCAATGAAAGTGTCATTCCAAAAAACAGAGAATTTTCTATCATTTAGCTACAGATGACTATCCTAACATAACATACTTTATAAGATCTCACAATTTTGACTTTTTGGAATGAAATTCCTGAAATCAACATCAAATCAAATTGAGCAAAGAGGCTTTTCAATTAGCAAGACAAACTGAAATCATCATCTTAAGCCATCATTTTTTAGTTTTTGTCCCAAAACATTTTAAAAGCTAAAACTTCAGCATCTGGCCAAGTAATCATTGAGTCCTTGATATTGATCAATAACTGTCTTCATTTTGTGATTTGGGGCAGTTCTTACTTATTGCCCCTTAAAGACCCATCACCTCTGGAGCCATATGTGCCCCTGCTGGTTCCTATGATCGATCTCAGTCTCTATCTGGGCCGGCCAGAAACCAGAAACCTACTGTTCCTCTGGGTCCACGTCTCTCAAGCCGATGTAGACGAGGTCTTGGGCTGATATACAAGGCTTGAGCCAGGAGAAGTTCGGCAGGACAGGAACCTGGGGGCACAAGGAAGACCGAGCTCAGCTTTCCCAAACGCATCCTGACATCTAATCTCTATGTTGTATGCTGCCGTGTTTGGGAAGAGCAAAGTCCTTGGTGGTCACGCTGGTGGCTCAGCGGTAGAGCAGGTTATCCACTGATCACAAGGTTGGGCAAGACACTGAACCCCAAGTTGCTCCCGATAGTCAGGAAGCACCTTGCATGGTAGCTCACTGCCGTCGGTGGGTGAGTGTGAGGATGAATGAGAAGCAAATACTGCAAAGCACTTTGGATAAAAGCAGCCATTTACCATCTTACACTTTTAGAAACGTTGTGTTCATCTTCGCGTGCTGACCTTTAGTTGTGACAATAACAATACTGGACCACAGCTAATCACTTGTGATTCAATGTGTTGTAACTACGGGACCCTAGAAGGGACATACAGTACTGATGAGAAAAAAACACCGACTAGATTTCCATTTACAGTCAGTGTGTTGTTGTTTTTTAAATCCTAGACTAAATGTAATCCATGTATGGGAGACCATCAAATAAATATCTCATCAGAATCAGGTTTATTGGCAAGTAGATTCTGATTCTGATTCTGATTTATTTGATCATCAATGTTTGTGGCGCTGAGAGCTGATGAAAGATGATTCATGCACAAATAGTTTTGGGAAATAAAGTGATAAGACATTTCATTCAGATCATAAACACACACATGCACGTGCACATGCACATGCACGCTCAAGCTCTGGCCCCACTTACATATCTGTCTCTTGTTTTTATTACCATTTTTATTTGTATTTCTTTCCTTTGCTTTCCTTTGCCTTTGTGTCAGTCCTGTCCATGGCTATAAAACTCTGGATATCAAACGACTACACGCCTTTCCATCATGCGAGGAGCAACACAAGACCAAGCTGTTATTGTTGAAATGTTCAGATTAGGAGATGGATACAAAAAGAGGTCAGTGGAAACCGAGAAGTGCAACTCTGAAAAAGAAACACGGTAGCCAGCTGCATCGAGTTTCATCAGAAGCCAATCGGACAAGCGTAGCCCCGCCCCTTTGGCCGGTTACCTTGGAGTGCAGCTCACGGATGAGGTAGGACATGGGCTGCCCGTGGATGTTGCCCGTCGGGGTGGTGAGAGGTGTGTTGATGTCTGCGTGGGCGTCCACCCACACGACGCTCAGCTCCTTCTGGGCTGCAGCATGGCCGTGGATGGAGCCTATCGCCAAGCTGAACACAGGAAGCATCACAGTTAGTGACTTGATACAAGGGTCCAATCCCAACGTCCCCCTAAGGCCTGAACCCTGAACCCTGAACCCTCAGACTTAACTGACCTGGTAAGTGCTTGAGTGCGAGAGACTGCAAGGGCTCCAAATTGTATAAATAGGAATGGGACAGACATATCGCGTTACTTGACGACACCATTTTTTTTTAATGTACGATTGTGGGTTTGGGACTTTTTATTTTCTGTTTTTTACTTTCTTCACGACCAAGACACTTCAGGGACCGACTGCCCGATCTGAACGTCTTCCAGGCTCTTGTCTTACAGAGCGGACGAGAGGTGATGGTCAATAATCAATTGACTCGTTTTTGTCAAAACAGCATCATCAAGCAAAAATTAAAAGAAATGGTTGATGAATAAACATTTGTCCTTCCATTTCTTTAGTGTTTTTTTACCGGCTTTTATCGTCACAACGCTATGAATTGTGGGTAATTCCCTCAGGCAAAGTCTGCAGGCATGTGGACTTACGGAAAGTGCATAAAGGGCTCAAAAAGTCAGAGAGAGAGAGAGAGAGAGAGCCCTCGTGCACTTGACGGTTTGACAGTGGCACAGCCCTCAACCCGCGAGTCCGTGACGGGGGACGTTGGGATTGGGCCAAAGAGTCATGAGAGTTGAGTGGTGTGAGATGGAGGTCGTCTCCCCCGCCTACACCGAGGTAGCACTACTAGCGCTATAGAGCTCAACAGTTTGGTTCCGGAAGTGAAAATCTCATTCATATTCTGAATCAGGATTTTGATTATTATCCATAATGTCGTAACCATCCAATGTAGCCTCACCACAAGCTAGTAGGTTGTGAAACGATAGTGTCTACTCCTGTAGAAGACACAAGTCTGTATGATATCAACCTTGTTTTGAGACAAACATGGAGAAGTACTACACTACCCACAATCCTAAAGTGTAACAGTGACGTCTCTGATTGGTGGAGCTCACTGTTACCGTGGAAATGTTTACCGCACCCGCGAACGTCTTGTCAGCTAACGCTAACGTTAGCTACTAACGTAACCTAGCTAGCTGCTTATCCTGCAGCTGGAACGAATCACTGTACCATGTCGATGACAACACTTTACACTATACTATATGAAACACTATATATACGCTCACAACACAACAACAATATCAACACTATACTGTTGACAAATGTTACATTCAAGAAGAAGCTAAACTATCGTTAGTTTGGAAGTTGTTGGAAAAGTATTATTCACAATGGATTATGGGATGAGTAGTTCCTTCACTTCATAAATAATGATGTACACAGTCTTGTACTTTTGACTTTTCTTCTGTTTTCCGATCTTTTTTTTGCTCAGAATCAAATGTTTTATGTCTCGATTCATCATCTAGCTGGTTGTCTTGGTTCCTTAAAACTCTTTATAGAAGGATTTTCTGAAACGTCTCTGGAGTAAATTAATGGGAAATTTACTTCCGGGACCAGAGCGGTAAAAAAAGTGGGCGGTCACTGTTGCGCTCTATTGTATTTCTTCTATGTTGCTCTCCAGTTTTCACTTTCTCACTGATGACCCATCAGTGAACCATAATCCGGATCTATGAGAACCATGTCCGGTTCCCCCTCAGATCCTCTCGCACTGTCACATCCATCTGGAGGTTCAAAGCAAGCCAGGAGTTATTTTGAGATCAAGCCTTGTAATTTACTTCCCCTCAGCCTACCTCGTCTACTTCTACTTCAGTGATTCACATTTCCCAGAATGCCCTTCGACAACCCCCGGAAAAGGTGCCTGAACTTGTTTCATCCAGCTGTTGGTTATTCGTTTAGCTGGAAGGAGCGATAACAACGGTGATGGTGATGCCAAGAGAGAGTCACGCCTCCTGCTCCAAAAACAAAGACTTGTGGCTGCATTGCATTCTGGTCTATCTGAGCTACTGCGTTGCATTCTGGTCTATCTCAGCTACTGCATTGCATTCTGGTCTATCTTGGCTGCTGCCGGTGGAGAAATTGGTCTCTCTCCTCCGATGGATTTCTCCCTGTATGATTGTTGTCTAGAAAGAAGGTCTTAGTACACACACACACACACACACACACACACACACACACACACACACACACACACACACACACACACACACACTCCGACCTCACCAGGGCCCCCACCTAGACCTACACACTGCCTCTCTTATATACACACACACACACACACACACACACTTAGGTTAACGAATTCACATAGTTCACAGCTCATTACATTCACACATTTCCCCCCATATACCTCTTATTTTATATTTTACACTTTATATTTTATATTTTATTAAGTGCTCTTATTGTACATAGTGTGTTGCTTTATACAAGAGCTCTACTGTAATTACTGTAATTATTGTAATTTTTATATTTCTTTTGCACTGTAAATATTGTGCTGGTTGTTTTACTGTTAAATATTTTGTACTATACCTTTTGCACATTCCCGTGAGCATTGCCACTTTGCATTTCACTGCATGTACATGTATGTGACGAATAAAACTCTTGAATCTTGAATCTTGAACACACACACCTGTGGTCTCCCCCAAGCATCACAGCAGTGTGTCCGTCCTTCTTGGCGGTGTGAACTGCCTCTGCCAGCCTCTGGTTGGCGCTGCCCACCGCCCGCGGCCACTTGACCCGGCCGACCGGCTGGTCACCGGCCACGTCTTCAAACGCCAGGTTGCCGTAGTCTTTCACCGAGCAGCCTGCTCACACACAAGCACGGACCGCTGACTACATGCACCTGTAACACTGTCACATGCATTTATGTACACGACTCAACACGGTGCTTCAGTTCTACTCCCATCCTGCTTCCTCGTTACCATGGCAACTGTAAACAGAGGCTGCTGTTACTCAGAAAGCCTGACTTTTTTTGTTTTTGTTTGTTTTTGCAAATTGTATTTATTAATTTAATTGTTCAATATTTTATTTTTATTTTAGTGCTGACACTAAAGGTTTTCAGTGGAGAGTTTTAGTGTCCATGATGAGGAAACACTGGGCGAAATGGATTTACATGAAAGTAAAAACACTTTGTTCCAGGTGAGTTTATCTGAGGACAGTGTGTGTGTGTGTGTGTGTGTGTGTGTGTGTGTGTGTGTGTGTGTGTGTGTGTGTGTGTGTGTGTGTGTGTGTGTGTGTGATGTCCCCGTCAGTTACATGGAAATGTTTCAGTTTTGCAATTTCAACCAACATGGAAAGCAAACATTTCCCTGACAACTAACTGGTGGCGGTGAAATAAGTCACCTATGAAAGACTAGTGTCTGTGTCTGTCTGTTCCAGTGCTTCATGCAGGCAACGCGCGCACACACACACACACACACACACACACACACACACACACACACACACACACACACGCCAAGCTCACATGTATGCAGCTTCTGTCCTACAGTGCTTTTCCTAATCCTGGCATGACATGAGAAAGGGTATGCTTCCACTGGCACGCAGGGAGTGTATGCACCCCCCCCCCAACACACACACACACACACACACACACACACACACACACACTTCCAAGGGGAGTGATCCAAGGTTGGATGAGCTACGCCTATCAGATCTCGTCTCCTGTGTTCTATGAATAAAACAGTAACTGGTGTGACGTGCAAAGGATGGACACACACACACACACACACACACCTGATCCTGCTCAGTGATCCTCCCTCCTACACCGTTGAGCCTCATGAGATTAGGGCTCAGCCTGCTGTACCGTCCTGAATGCCCCGCAGGTTAGACCCTGTCACACACTTCACCACCACCTGGTTCAGCTAGCTCACCTGGTTCAGCTAGCTCTCCTGCTCACCTGGTTCTGGTACATTATTAACTATCAGACTGGTTGGTAGCAGATTCATGACAAACTGCCTTAAATCTGTTATTAACGTCAATCAAAAATATCAGTATTGGTTAAAAACCAATATCAGTCTAACAAATACAGATTTTAAGTCTCACTTTGGCTCCAGAAAGTCATTTTCATGATTTGCTCCTTTTCCAGCTGCAGGAAAGGACATTTGGTTTATCTGCATTAGAGGCAGTCTAGTCTGCTGATCACGGATCAGATCCTGCTGCAGCACTCATGCAGGATACATGCATGCAGCCTTATATAACTGCTCTAACTGATCTGTCCTCTGTGCAGTTGCTTTACAGCGTCCCAGAGGAGAAATGCACGTCACCTTGCGCTTCCAGCTTCTCCACCAATCCGGCGGCTCGGATCACGTCGGGTCCCCGCTCCACTCCACCTCTCGGCTGCAGCGGGGGGGAAGAGAGATTCACGGCTCGGGCATCATAAACTCACTGCACCGGTACAATAACCTGATCATGTCCGGGACCTCCTGCCCGCTTTCAGAGACATCTATCACATCCCCTCCGCGCCCCCTCACCTGTCCCTTGGAGAAAGGCGCTCCTATGATCCCCACTGAGTGAGACTGGTGATGATGATGATGATGCCGGTGAGGAGGATGATGATGCAGACTCCGGCTATAAATAGCAAAAGCGGACTGTAATCCCCGGGCACCTCTCACGGTTTCCATCGCTGCCAGGGCGCGCACACAGAGCGTCCTGTGCGCCATCAGACTGATACTGATGGAGTCTCGCAACACGCGCAGACCCACACGGAGGCAGGCAGTGACGACACAACCCCTCCATGGGCGCCAGTTGGCTGGCGCGAGGTTAGGGCAGTGCACCTTGACATGCACAGAAACAATGCCACCTTCACACGTCATTCACGCGCTGGGTGTTCAAGTCTTGTCTTATAACACGTTATAACAATCTGACCACTTGTTCCGGTGCAAATTAGCTTGATTCAAGAGTTTTCTTCAAGTGACATTTTCTCAGGATGCAAAAACCTGGAATAAAAATGTGTTATGGAAATTGGAACATGTGCATTTAGTTTTGGAAATGTGTTGCTGGTCTTTTCCTCCGACCAGTGAAGTCTTGGATGTTGTTGATCCACTTCAGATCAGAAACGTCCTGATAGTTTCGGTCCTGAGAGATAGTTGGAGCAGAAATCACACCTGGACATTCACACATGTTCAACGGGGAACAGAATAATAGCTTTCATTTTTATAGCGCCTTCAGGTACCAAGACACTTCACAGTAGATGGAGACAGGAGGAGTAGAAGAAAAACAACCAGGCTAACGAGGAGGAAGACAATACGGCAAAGGACCGGGAACAGAGACTCTGATGGATCCTGGTCCTGGAAAACGTGCTATAGGTCCTGGAGTTTGACTCGAAAAAAGTTGTTTCCATTGAAAATTAGCTTCCTTAAATCGATCACCATTATCTTGATGCTAGTGTATTGATCGGCCTTATTTCAAGATGGTGACGCTTGTTTATGGAACATTCCCGAAACAAAGTGACACTGCGTTAGAAACTCACCGGTAGTTTGTAAGATTTGAATAGTGAATGTGTGAGTGGTGTGCACCTCAACTCACACTGGACCAGTGTTCCCTGGAAACTGATAGGTTTCTTCCTCTAATCTAATTATCAGTCATTACTGCAATCCACAGAATGTACCCGTTATAAGAGTTTAGAAGAGTAAATATTAGAAGCAGGGACTTAATATGAGCATCACATTACTATGCGAGCTCAATATTTGGTGTATTTTTGTGTAAGTCTACACATTTTGCACCCCGACTCTCTTGACAGATCTGCCCAAGCTCCTCGTTGTCCCTGCTGCTGAGAAGCAACCGTGGCTGAACAGACAGAGAAAAGAGCGCCACCTACAGGAACTCATAATCGGCTCATATTTCAGTTTTACTGCATCGAGTTTGAGCATTCAGGTTATGAATGATTTTTGTTTTATTCTGAAAAGGCTCGGAATACTTTGGATGTACACTGTACATACATTGGATGTAATAAACAAAAATGAAGTATTTTTTCACACTAGTGTTAATGTAGGTTTTATTTTCTTTAAAATGTCAATTTTGACGTTTGATACAAAACGATTTACTGTGAATTTAGAGATTTCGGACGTGGAGATGATTTTTCCGCTCGGGGCAAAAAACAACAAACTGCCCGCCCGCATCTCATAGAAATACATTGTATATGCACAATATCTGCATCATATCACCACATATGAATGTTTTTCAAACTACTAATAGTTTTACTAGTGTTAATTATTTTAATACATTTTATTTTAATATAGGCCATAATGAAAAAGGGAACAGAGACAATCACCATTATGGGATGAATGAAGTTAAATCAAGTCATACTTTTTGCATATAACCAGTTATTCCCGTTTTTATAATGCTTTTCTTTATTATATATATTTGTTCAATTAATTAAGACCCTGCTTACTTGTTTTCTGCTCTGAAAAAGCAGTTACGCGTCTGTGCGCGTGCACGTCCAGTGGGTACGGGGCGTTACACTTTCACACAACGCATCAGATACGAAGCGTGCGCGTGCTCAGAGAAGACACCAGAAACCAAAAGACATAGAAGCAGGAAACTTTATCATCTGCACATTTACACTTCTGTTATACTGTGATAATCAATCCTGCTCAGTTAACATGGAGGCTTGTGGGAAATGTAGTCTTAATGTGGAGAAGCACTACAAATACAAATACATTGACGAGGATATACTGATGTCCATAAAGCACCTTTAAGTTCTTGGTTGACAAAATGATCGCACCTGTACAGACCGGATCCCTTCCATTTTATGATGATGATAATAATAATAATAATAATAATAATGTGATAATTTCCCCCCGAAAATGTAGAAATCCTCAATAAAGCGGTTGATGTGTACGTTGTGCAATAACATTTAACATCTGGTGAATGTTTTTATCCAAAGCTCTTACAGTGAAATGAGGTCTTGCATGGGAATCAAGTGTGTGTGTGTGTGTGTGTGTGTGTGTGTGTGTGTGTGTGTGTGTGTGTGTGTGTGTGTGTGTGTGTTAGAAGTAGCTCTGCAGCGGTTCTCCCAGAATACTCTCCATCTCCTGAATGACCTTCTGGACCTGGCGCTCCACCTCCTCACACTCATCTGGAAGAGAAACGTGGATGACTCGGCGTGTGAAGGAGGCAAAACATCACAAACATAAAATCACACAGATTTCTGGGTGGCTTGTAACTGGTTTAACCGAAATGAACCGAGTATGAAGTCAATTTTCCTCTCTGACAGTAGGTGTGACCTCACCTCACCCCCCCCTCACCCTCACCCCCCCGAGGCTGTGCAGCCCATCATTTGCTTTTATTCATACGAGTCAGATCGGTTTTGAATGAGTTTGGTTTCCACTCCAGTTGTGTAAAACCAGGATTTATCACACTTCCCTGTCTGGATAATCCAGGAACTCGGTGGAACCCGGCGACTCACCCTCCATCAGCTCTGCCAGGAAGGGGATGGTCTCTGGCAGGAGGACCATGTAGTTCTCCCTCAGCTTCCCAGCCAGCTCCATCAGCATCAACAGGGAGGAGAATCGGACCTGGGGGGGGTACATGTTATATATCAACTTTTGCATACTGGTTTTAAAGACAGATATATTCAAAGGAGCAGTTTGAATGTCATGTCATGTCATGTCATGATGCATCCTGCACCGACTTTTTAAACTTTTGAACTATTTTCTGGAATTGTTTTTTAAAGTTTCCAGTGAAGAGAGACAGGAAGAAGACGAGAGAAACGCCGAGCGATGGAGTCCCTCTGGTCTAAACTGTGTGTGTGTGTGTGTGTGTGTGTGTGTGTGTGTGTGTGTGTGTGTGTGTGTGTGTGTGTGTGTGTGTGCGCGTGCAGACCCCACCTGGGAGGAGGCGTGTCTGGTCTTGAGGAGGATCTGGTAGTTGAGGGCCTTCCACTGCGCGTCGTCGCCCATGGCCACGCAGAACTGGGCGATGCAGGGCACCAGGTGCTGGGTGACCCTCTCCCGGTAAACCTCCTCCCCACCCAGGGTGTTCTCCAGCTGGGGGGGGGGGGGGGGGCAGACAGACAGAGAGAGAGACAGACAGACAGACAGAGACAGACAGACAGAGACAGAGCGAGAGAGAGACAGACAGACAGAGAGACAGATTATGCATCATCTTTAATATCCATCTGATCTATTCTTATTTCTATTCTATTTTTTTTTTTACTGTTTCCTGTTACTATCTGCTGTTTCCCACACCAACCCTCTACATTGAAAACCAGAAATTCACTCTGGTGTGAACAGCTTCATGCATCCACGAGAAAAAAGATCGATCTCGGATCGATATTGAATCATTCAAATGAAGATCGATTTGAAAAATGACCCAATTTTATCAAAGAATGGATCACGTTTCCTGACTTTCCTGTCTGGAATACATCAAAAACCTCCATAACATTCCAGAAACTCCATAACCGGTAGGAACCTTGTTCATTTTCTCCCCACAGAATCTCCCGGGGATTTGAACCTTCAACCTCCTGCCACCAAAGCTCACCTGATCCACCAGCGGCGCCAGGAGGGCGTCGGCCCGCTCCCTGCTGAGGAAGCGCTGGGTGTCGTACAGGAAGATCTTGAACAGGCAATCCAGGACGGACCGGAGCAGCAGGCTGCTCTTCTCCACGCCGTCCTCAGAGTCAAACAACGCCTCGTCTGCAGGGAGAGAGAGGACAGAGTAGGAACACATTAGAGGTGGCCGTCCTGTAGCCGGAAGGTCCCAGGTTCAAGCCCCACAACAGACATGAGGCCAGTCGAGGGGCAAGAGCCGTTAGGGCTGATCCATTGAGAGCCTCAGTGAAGTCGGCAGGTTTCAGAAGGCTTGAGGCTTCAAGGCGGTGAGTATATGACAGTGTGGTCGAATCCCAATTCTCATTTTCACCCCTACGACTTCGGCTTGGCCCTCGGAACAAAGTCACAAGGGGTAGTGGTAGAAATCTCTCCCTAAGTATTGGGACAACCCTTCAAGACCCTGATACGTCATCGATGACGTTTACATCAACAGACGGGACGAGTTTGTTGTCAGAGATTACTATGGCAACAATGGTTTTATCACAGTGACATTTGCCGTTCATCTGATGGAGATAGAAAAACATGGACGCTCACGATTCCTTCACAACTTATACGTTTCACGCTACCAATCGATCAAACAAGTCATCAAATAAAAAAGCCCACTGCTTCATTACCAGTCCACTTCATGACAGAATAGTGTTAGCGGTGCTCTGTAGTCTAGCAAGCCTCCTAACGTTACCCTGCCAGTCTGCACTGATATTAGAGGAGCCGTAACAAGTGCAGCAACTTCGCTGCTGGACTTTAGTTATATTTCGTTATGTGACATCAAAGGAGGAAATTAAACATGTAAATATGTCAAAATGCAGGACTGTCATGCACAAATCAGCCTAAAACAATGTTGTAACGTAACTAACTAACGAAGTAGAGACATCGGCATATTAGCGATTTTTTGTTATGCTTGTTATAAAGAAACGGTCTATAATACATTGAAACGACATTAAACTAAGATAATACCACGGTTGGAATATTTTTTAAATCTTTACTAACGAAGAAAATACTACATTTGTGGTTCACTTTGATGGTAGTGTAGCGGTCCCCATGATCTTCCAGTTGATTCACAGGGCATTCTGGGAGATTTCTCCTAGCCCTCGGTTTGTAGTGTGCCCCTGAAACATCTACGTTTGGAGGGTCATGTAGCCCTCGACCTTCACCTACCCCCCCATCACAAGAGGATCAGACGCCCCTCCCCCTTCACCTGAACGCACAAAACTGAGAGGAAGGGCCAAGGGGTGAACTGGGATCGGGCCTGTAGGTAACCCACCTGTCTTGGAGGCGTTGGTCTGTCGCAGCAGGTCGGTGAACGGTTTCACCAGGTTCCCGGCGAAGAGCACGAACAGCCCCTTGAGCCGGTCGGCGATGCGGTCGGCCAGCCGGTAGAAGGTCAGCAGACGCTCCCGTCCCTCCGGACCCGTCTTACTCCAGTCAAACAGCTGCAGCAGAGGGAAGGTCGTGATCAGCTCGGTGAGAAGACGGCTGCCGGTTTGGATTCACCGCAGTTCACAATAAAAACCAGATCACATCCAGACTGGATGATCCTCACCTTGAAGAAGAGCGGTCTGAAAGTGACCTCCGACAGTTTCATCACCATGGCCAGCAGACAGTCGATCACGTAGCCCTCGATCTCCTTGGTCTTCTCCAGATCACCCTGTCAAAAAGAAAGCATCAGGTTTCCTGTCTGACCCCTGACCCCTGACCCGCTCTGGACAACAGCGTCCACTCAATGTTGAAAAATGTCTTGAAATTAACCTTCAGATGGACAGAGAGACAGGTAGACAGACCGGTGGACAGAGAGGTAGAGAGACAGACAGGTGGACAGGCAGACAGACCGGTGGAGAGACAGGTAGACAGACAGGTGGACAGAGAGGTAGAGAGACAGACAGGTGGACAGAGAGGTAGAGAGACAGACAGGTGGACAGGCAGACAGACCGGTGGAGAGACAGACAGACAGACAGACAGGTAGACAGACCGGTGGACAGACAGGTGGACAGATGGGTAGAGAGAAAGATAGGTGGACAGACAGACAGGTAGAGAGACAGACAGGTGGACAGACAGACAGGTAGAGAGACAGACAGGTAGAGAGAAAGACAGACAGGTGGACAGACAGGTGGACAGACAGACAGGTAGAGAGAAAGACAGGTGGACAGACAGACAGGTAGAGAGACAGACAGACAGGTAGAGAGACAGACAGACAGGTAGAGAGACAGACAGGTAGAGAGACAGACAGGTGGACAGACAGACAGGTGGACAGACAGACCTGGCAGTGCTGGGCTCGAAAGTCCAAGGCGGTGAGGAAGAAGGAGGTGAGCTCTGATTGGTGGGAGTTGAGCTGCTCCTTGTCCATGTGACTGACGTGCTCCTTCAGGATGCTCATCAGAGGACCGAGCTGGGCCTGCAGACGAGAGCTCTGTGAGGACGCAAGCCAACGTGTGAAGCACTTGCATTGGAAAACATCTTTGACCGACCGACCGGTTTGGAGGTGAAACCAACGCCAACACAGCAGCGCTCCTCGTACCCACCTGCTTGTTGGCGACCATGTTGCTGTAGCACTTGGTGATGGTGGGCAGCAGGACCCTGGGGGGCAGCTTGGAGGCCAGGGTTGTCCTCAGGGAGGCGAGTCGCGCCGTCAGCTGGGGGGAGGTGGAGGAGGCTCCTGCTAGCCGGGTCAGCCGACAGACCTGGAGGAGCAGATACTGGTCACCGATCACGCTACTGACTGAACCGGCACACTGGTCTGATGATGAACCGTGGATACCCAGCATGCCCCTCTACACGCTGCGGTATGTTCAAAGTCTCATGTTATAGGAATTCACATGTTCCTCTCTTTGGATCAAAGAATGAAGACATTGTTAAAATTGGACTTGGAATTTTTTGGCATTTCCAAAAATCCACCTTTTCTTTCCAGGAAACAACTGACAGTGAGGTCAGGTTTCCACGAGTTCAGTTTAAATCTTTTAAACAACTTTTTAAGACTAGCAGGAGTAAAACATTTCACCCCAAATTTAGTCCAATGTAGTCCAAGACTCGCGCAGCATGTAACCGGATGCATGTCCCTTGAGCCTTGAATTTAGATCAATCAACTTAAAGCATTTTAAGACACTTGTAGGCTTTTCACACTTGAATATGTTAGCCCAGGGTTAACTTTAACCCTGGGTTATAATAGCCCTGGGTTAATTTATCTCACGTTTCGCACTAGTTTTCTTTAACCCTGGGCTAACAATTGACCCCGGGTATTCAGTGTTCAGGATTTCACACTGTAAACTTGTAGACCCCGGGCTAACGTTTAATGCTAATGTTTAACTCGCTGTTACATTCTAACCGTTCCATTCTAACCCGTTCCATTCTAACCCTGTTACATTCTAACCCGTTACATTCTAACCCTGTTACATTCTAACCTGTTACATTCTAACCCGTTACATTCTAACCCTGTTACATTCTAACCTGTTACATTCTAACCCGCTACATTCTAACCCGTTACATTCTAACCCTGTTACATTCTAACCTGTTACATTCTAACCCGTTACATTCTAACCCTGTTACATTCTAACCCGCTACATTCTAACCCGCTACATTCTAACCCTGTTACATTCTAACCCGTTACATTCTAACCCCTGTTACATTCTAACCCGTTACATTCTAACCCGTTACATTCTAACCCGCTACATTCTAACCCTGTTACATTCTAACCCTGTTACATTCTAACCCGTTACATTCTAACCCTGTTACATTCTAACCTGTTACATTCTAACCCGTTACATTCTAACCCGTTACATTCTAACCCGCTACATTCTAACCCTGTTACATTCTAACCCTGTTACATTCTAACCCGTTACATTCTAACCCCTGTTACATTCTAACCCGTTACATTCTAACCCGTTACATTCTAACCCGCTACATTCTAACCCTGTTACATTCTAACCCTGTTACATTCTAACCCGTTACATTCTAACCCCTGCCTGCACGTCACTACGTCAGTAGTGCTGACCTGCAGGGTGGTTTCCTGGAGGTAGGGGCTGATGAAGTGCGGCAGGGTCTCGGTGACGCGCTGGAGGGCGGTGACGGCGCTCAGCAGGTAGATCTCATTGGTTAGCAGCTCCTTCCTGTCCGTCAGGGTGTGCAGCACCGCCGGCATCAGTCTGGGGGGGGAAGATGGTGTTAGGTTGTAGCTGTGAATAAAGAGGTTTGATACGGTGGCTGTGTTGGCTAAGGCACTGATGACTTCTTTTAGGTGCTTGGCTCAAAAGCAAAACTCGAAACGGTATCAAACGCACCACACCAGTTAGAGCATTGAGCTTCAAAAAAAGGACATTGAAAAGATGAGACGGCAAAATAAAAGGTTCTTGCAATCTGGCATGGTGCCAAATGTGCAAAAAGTGCAAAAAATTAAAGGTGAAGACAAAGTGTACATAAATGTTTCAGTCCATAAGGATGTCATCGATGATCTCACCTTCTTGGTCTTCTTTTTTTACTATCTTTGAGCACTTGCTGCACCTTGTCAAAATAAAAGACCTTTTTTTAAACCATCTCATCTTCTTCATGTGCTGTCGGGAGGCTTGATGCCGTAACTTGTTTTCTTCCTTTTGGGGTTTTGCAGTTGTAGTGTTGACCTGCTGTACCAGGAAGGTAACCAATCAACACGTGGTGGCCTGATGTGACCGGTAAACCAGTGAATGTGGCTGGTGGACAGAACCAGTTGCACTAGGCTGCATTTCAAATTAAAATCTTTGAGCGTTATTTTTGCATTCGAAAAGGAATGTCTTGAAAGGACTGGATTTGTTCTGGTCTCGGTCTTGACTTGAACTCGACTGGACCTGGTCTTGGACTGGACTGAGGTGGCTTTGACTAAAAGGACCCGGATCAAGGGAATTTTAAATCAGGAAAAAAAAAAGAGATGCGAGATGAGAATTCAGTCCATTCAGTCCATGAACCCCGACGGATTTGTCAAATCAACCCGACCCTTTTACTATCTGGGTAAAAGACTAAAAAATACTTGACTGTCTTCTGTTGGACCACCTGACCACCTGATTGCGCCTCCTTACCACCTCCTCCAGGCCACCACCTCAACACCAGCTCAACACCACCTCCTCCAGGCCACCACCTCAACACCAGCTCAACACCACCTCCTCCAGGCCACCACCTCACTGCCTGCTCCTCACCACCTCCTCACCTGGGCAGCTGTGGGATGGCCAGGGCTTTGAGCGTGCTGACCACCTCGGCGACGCACAGCAGAGCGCTGCCCATCACGTTCTTCTCTTCCTCCGGCGACATGACGATCTCCACCACCCGCACCAGGACGGGGACGAACGCCTCCTGGTGGTCAGAGCCGAAACTGCGGCAGAGCAGCTTGAGGCTGTAGAGAGCCGTCTGCCGGTTGATGGCCTGCTCCTCCTCTTCCTCCTTGCCTTCTTCCCTGACCTTGCCGTGACCTTTACCCACGATGCTCAGAAGGTGGCCGGTTAGTTGTAAAAGCACAGTGACCTGAGAGAGGAGGCGCAACGATCAGCATCTGTCGATTTTTGGTTAATAATAATCATAGTAAAGAATTAATATAATATTTATAGGTTGATACAAAACTAATATAAGTAGTGTGTGTGTGTGTGTGTGTGTGTGTGTACCTGGCGCTCCTCCCACTGTGTCCTCTGGTGTAATTTGTTGTTCAGCAGCTCCATGGCCTTTCTCCTGACTGAAGGCAGCTCGTTTCCCATCAGCCCTCTCATCACCGTGATGAAGGTATCCGTTGGCAACAAGGCGTTGACCTTGGCGACAGAAAGAAGAGTTTGACTTTAAATTGATTCTGTATCTTCAAGCTACACAATCATCACACGGCCTGATATTGTAGTACTAATAGTATTACAAAGAGTAGTAGTACGGGTAGTGTAAGTATTATCTCTAGTATCTATAGTATTAGTAGTACTACTCGTAGACCAACCTTGTCCAGGACGTCGTAGGCCTTGTTGAGCAGAACTCTCCAGAACTTGGCGGTGGGTTTGTCTGCGTTCTCCTCCACACAGCGAGCCACACTGTGGATGTACCGAAGGATCTCCTCCAGAAGGCTGAGCAAAGACAATAACGACACATTAATATTTCATATCTGCCATCAAAACTAAACAGCCTCTCTTCTCGTCCGAATAGAAACTCACCTCTGCTGCAGCTGCTGAAGAGATTCACTCACGTCGTCACCGCTGTCTACAACCTGGAGCAACACAGAGCAGATGTGATGATCTGATCAAGATACTGACTCCAGAATGACGACTGGGATGCTCAAAGAAAGTGGTTCTCATCTTGAGGGTCGCAAGATGATTTATGGTTTTTAATCTTTGTTTTTCTTGTGAAATAATTCACATTTGCAGCCTCTTGGCTTCCGTCTAAAAAAGAAGTCAAATGAAAATTCCTCTTCCTGAAAAGAGGAAATAAATCTTCACTTGTCAAAGAAGTTTCATTTCTGCAACAGGGATCACAAGTATGCATCGTGCATGGTTGTTACGGTGAACGGTAATGTCCTCACCCGCCCTGACAAAATAAAGGCGTAAAAGAGTTTGAATGAACTGTACAGAGACGTGAACTGAGCCGATACCTTTCCTATGAAGCTGGACGAGCTCAGCAGCTGGGCCATGAAGGAAACGGAGAGGAACTTGAAATGCCGGAGCTCCTTGCTGCTGTGGGCCTCCAGGCTGAAGATCAACTCCTCTGCGTTCTCCTCCTCCTCCCTCCTCTTGGCTCCTCGCCGGCCGACGGGACGCTTCGCCGGAGCTACGGCAACAGGGAGAGGACAGAAAACACTGAAAAACTATCAAGTGAGGTGCTTTGAGAAAGACGTTCCAGTGTTCACACAGCGTTTTCCAATCCGGCAATGGAGAAAATCAAATAAAGTGATTTCTTTAACAGCACTAGCCTTTAATAAGTGGTAATAATAAAGTGGTTAAAGTGGTTTTCAGTCCCAGAGTCTTGCTGGTTTTCATTCTAGCCATCTAATCAGACACCCTTATCTAACTGGTGGGATAGAAACCAACGGTGTTACTGCAGCATCGGGTGGGAAATGAACCCCAGGCAAGCTCGCTGCCCTGGCCCTGCGTTACGAATCACAACTTAACCGTACAGACGTGAAACGGTGCACACGACCCGAACCCTGCAGGCGCCTCGTTTGCGTCCAGGTGCCATTTCTCACCCTCGTCTTTGTCCTGTGGGAACTGCATAAGATACTGCAGGATCCTGATGAGGGAGCAGAGCTGGTCCGACACCTCGAACTGGCAGCACAGTGAGATCCAGAACTCCACGTCTCTCTCTAGAGCTGCATCCTACGGACAGGACCAGACCAGACCAGACCAGACCAGACCCCCCCCCCCCACACACACACACACACACACACACACAGACACACACACACATTAGCACTGCATGATACCGACAATAAGTTGAGCTCATAAAACACCATGGAAACACACTACATGGCCAAGAGTCAGTGGACCCCCCTAGTAGTTATTGAGTTCAGGTGTTCCTCAGGGTTTGGGCATGGCCCCTTAGTTCCAGTGAAGGTAATCTTAATGCTACAGGATACCAAGACATTTGAGCCAATTGGGCGCTTCCAACAAAGCCAGGTCCATAAAGACATGGTTAGACCAGTTTGGTGTGGAGGAACTCGACTGGCCTGCACAGAGCCCTGACCTCTGACCTCCACCCCATTGGACCTTTGGGAGGAGAACGCCGACTGCGAGCCAGGCCTTCTCGTCCAACATCACTGCCTGACCTCACTAATGCTCTTTTGGCTGAATGGGCACAAACTCCCTCAGACACTCCAACAGCTTGTGGATCCTTCCAGAAGAGTGGGCGGGTCCAACTCCATATTAATGCCCATGGTTTAAGAATGGGAGATCATATAGGTGATGGTCAGGTGTCCACTGACTTTTGGCCAGATAGTGTAGCTTAATGAATTCCAGTACTCATGAATGCTGAGGACTAATAAAACTCTATATCAGACGCTTAACCCTTCATTATAAGTTACATCTATACTAATTAATGGTGATATAAAGCATTAACATGGTCAAATGCCTTATAGAGTAAAAACCTAAATGCTTAGAAAATAATAAACAAAGGATTCTGTAAAGAACAAGGTTTTGTGGGGCTTTTGAAACACATGAAAGGAAGTGGCGTCTTGCCTTCTCGCTAGCAGAGCTGGCGGTCTGAGTGGCATGCTGCTTGAACAGGAGCAGCATTAGGACCCAGAGGAACCGGGCCGGGCCCAGCGTGGTCACCAGCTGAGCGAGGATGGGCAGGCGTCGATGCTCGGGCACGTGAGGCAGCGCATCGGCGAACACGTGCACGATCCTCGTCACCACGGCGTCCACGCGACCCGAGGACTGGCCGTCGCTCGACTCATGGGCCTTGGAGGGCAGAAGGACGGAGAGACGGAGTTTGGTAAAAGCAACAATGAGGAAAAGAAGGATGCAATTTAAAACCTCCTCAAAATCACGAGAACGTCACTAGAAACAACGGCTAAAAATAAGTGAAATTTAAGACTTTAAGATCTTTTTGATGCCCGTTAAGATGAAATATGAGACTGATTTTGCAAAGGAGATAAAACAACGCAGCAGAAAACGGCAACATTAAGACATTTTTAAGACTTAAAATGCTTCATTTACGTGTATTCAAGACATTTTAAGGCCTTGAGTTTAGACAGTATGAGTTAAGACACTTCTTCAGGGCCCTGCTATGGAAAGAGCAGAAATCAAACTGGCCACAGTAGATGGAGAATCCCAAAAAAATCACCAGACGCTATTTTACCAGCCAGCTAGACATCTGGAATCAAACAGGACGTACCAATGAAGTGGCCGGCAGACAAAATGTACCGGCATTTCACATGGTGGCGACTTCCTAACCTCCAGATAACGACACACAGGTCAAGACCAACCGGCCATCCAACCACGGTGAACCATGTTGCTCAGACAGGGCCGTCTCACCTTGATCAGCGCCGGTATCACAGTCTGCACCGTCTTGTTGATGACCTGGAAGCTGTAGGCGTCGTCCAGGCGCATGATGTTGGCTCCCATGAAGGTGAAGATGGGCATGATGTTGTGGAGGACCTTTTCCTGGAGGTCGAGGAAGAGGCGGAGGTCAGCTTCTGAGAGCTTTCTTCACTACGGTATGTGTGAGCAGTTACATGAAGTGATCTATCGCCCTCTACAGGACATTCACAGTCACTCTACTGTCTTCTCTTGATTTGAGAGGCGAGATGTTTTTCATACAAAATGTTTTTAAATCACTGTGCAAATAAACCAAAACTAACAAAAAAGCTGTGTTCATTTCTAATAAACCACTCACAGGGAAGATGCCAGCCACGGCGCCCAGCAGCAGCAGGGCATGATGGTGGGTCTGGGGCATGTCTGAGACCCGTACACACTGAACCACCAGCTCCACGTTGAACTTATCTTCATCCAAGACGTCTACGAAGAGAAGAATCACGTTAACGCACAGACTTCGTTTGGTAACTCTCCTTTTTGCCTGACACTTATGGGGACAATGAAGGATCTGCCGCCATGTTGGAAGAGTTACAACAGAAGGAGAGGATGTAACGTTATTGCTTCTGGCTCGAGCAGGAAGTGGCAGTGATGTTACAGTCTCTGGTTATTGCTCCTCCAACATGGTGGCATGGTGGTAAGTGACCTCCAGATGTTCGGACCCACCTGGAGATACTGGTCCTCCATCAGGAGACAGTTTCTGGCAGACGTTGAGCAGACAGCTGAGGAGGAGCTGCTTGGTGTACTCCATGTTGCCTTGCTCGACTGTACAAGGCTCCAGGCTCCTGAGGACAGAAGAACAACAACCTTCAACCTCAACGTTTTCTTTGCTTTCCCTGGATGGATGATCGTCAGGTTTTTCAATCCCATTCGACTAATCGTGTCTGTGCTGCAAGTGTTAAAGGCTAAGGCGGTTTACCTGGCGAGCAGGGAGAACAGAGCTGGCACCAACATCTGGGCCCTCTTCAGCTTCTTCTTGTGCTGCAGCAGCTCCAGGATCAGAGTGACCCTCGGCCACGACACAGCGCCCTCCTCTGGCCTGGCCTCCCCACTTTCTTGAACTTTCCTAATGAAGAAACAAATTTGGTGATATTATCGCGAAGCAGAACCAGTCGTTTGTTCCTGGCACACAGCCTGAAGACCTTTAACCTTCAACTGAAACATGCCAGTGCCCTTCTCGGCGTCTTCCGACCAGCTGTCCGGTCCAACCCGGAGAAGCTGTGAAATGCTAACGGAGCCTCACCTCTGCAGCATTCTGCTCCGGCGGGTTTGCTGAACCGTCACAGTGACTTTGGGCTTTTCTGGAGGGGCGAGCTCGTTGGCCACCAGCTCGCCATCCACTGCAATCTACCGACAAGGAAGGAGAAATTAATCTGTGACAGTTCTACTGATCTTTTCATCGGAACGTGTGAATGAATGTGTTGAACGTTGTTTTCTGCCGTTGCGTCCGACGTTCGTAAACATCGTACGGTCTCGCTCTCTCACCGCTTTGAAGACGCTGCTAATGGTGTTGGCGACGAGAGGATTCCTGCTCTCCACCAGGAGGTCAAACATTACCGCCAACAGCTTCTGCTGGACCTTCTCATTTCCCAAGGCGGAGAAGAACGGCTTGGTGATCTGCAGCCAACAGAGGCACAGGATGGAGCTCAGCATCACTCAAAGAAGCTGTAACAGTTTGCAGGTAAACTACATGAAGCTACATCTCCCAGGGATGCCGGAGCTGCTGGGGAAGGCTGACCTGCTCAAGGGCGATGATCTGGAAGCTGGGGATGTCGGGGTAGAGCTGGGCCGAGGTCCTCAGGGCCCTGAGGAAGAGATCCAGACAGGCCTGGTCCTTCACCAGGAGAGGGGCCGCCGCCTCGTTGTACTTCCCCAGGACGAGCTGCATCAGCTGGGCCTCGTCGCGCAGCAGGGTGGGGGGCTCGGGCCCGCTCTGCTCAAGGAGCCGATCCAGAACCGGCAGCAGGGCTGACAGGACGGACTGGGGGTGGTGGTGGTGGTGGTGGTAAGGGGGGTGGTAGGGGGGGTGGTGGTGGTGGTGGTGGTGGTAGGGGGGGGTGGTGGTGGTGGTGGTAGGGGGTTAGAGCAGGAGACAGTTTGGTCAATGAGGTTATAACTGTTAATATTAAAATGTGTTTAAAGCCTCAGGAAACTTGGCTTGAAATAGTAAAAATGAATATATGATATCAAAGCTTAGTGTCTAATTAAGCATCCACAAAAATCTGATGAAAATAAACGTTGATAAATATTAGAAAAGCTGGTTCAGATGAGTGGGGGGTTCAGAACAGGGGGGTTGAAGTGGGCGTGGTGTTTTCTGACATTTATGACGCAGAGATTTCATTCATCCAATCATTAAACAATGCACGTCAGTTGTCCCGCCCCCAACAGGTGCAACAGCTTGACAGTTTGACATGGGCGGAGCTATCCATCATGTCAGGATGTCAATCAAATCCTGATCTGACACGCCTACACAGTCCTGAGAAATGGTCTGAACAGCTAAATGATGTTTTTGAACGAGGTTTTCTAATATTTCTGAACGTTTATTTTCACTCAGATTTTTGTGGATGTTTAATTAGACACTAAACTTTGATATCATATTTTCATTTTTACTATTTCAAGACAAGTTTCCTGGGGCTTTAAAAGAAACAGCACGATACGGTCAGAACATTCCCACCAAAAAACAGACCCGGTGGTGTGTGTAAAATGAAAACCCCAATTCATGTGTTAGATATTGTGATCACAATTATTGATCACAATTATTAGTCTTGATTGATTTGGATGACAGAATTATTTTACTGCACTTTTGGCATCTTGTATCAACATCCAATATAAACTACAAATGAAAAAGAGGTTTCAATATTACTGGTATGCCAATAATCTATCAATAATCTATTATTAAATGTGCAGCCACAGCTTCAATGTGAGTCGGCACAACATCAGATATATTCACCTCTCCGTTGACCTGGCCCAGAGCTCTGAGCAGGGTGTTGGCTGTGTAGGAGGGGCATCCCGGGGCCTGGGTGGCCTGGAGGAGCTGCTGCATGGACGACTGCAGCTTCTCCTGCCGGGTCTTCCCTTTGGCGGAGACACACTCCTCATGCAAGACACCCAGCGCCTGGAGACGGATGGGAGGCAGGCCTTCATTTCACTTACAGTACAAGCCTCTCATACTGAGCTGAACCCAAATACCAATCAAGTCTCCGTTTGTCCTCCTTTCCACGACGACAAAATACTGGCAATTATCTCAGGTGAGTTTGAGCGTTCAATTAGGAGTCCAGCAGCTCGCATGTCTCGGGGTCTGATTTTAGTATCCGTCCAGATCAGAATTGACTCTGTGTAGCTTTTAACATCACAACAAACAACAAGAAGTGGGAGTCTTTCAGCTGCAGTGTGGGCGGAGCCTGTTTCATATGACAAACAGCTGCAGCATCACTACCGGCCAGTGTGGAGGAAGATCCACGATGACTTGAGGTTTACTTCAACAGAGTAAGTGAGGGCGTGGAAGCGCGTTTGAGTCATTCGGTCTCACCTGGCTGAGATAGGACGGGTCGGCGACGATCTCCTCCGTATTCTTCAGAAGCCGCTCTACGATTGGCCGGAAGGGAGAGGTCTCCGCTCCTGATAGGCTCTGCAAGGCGCCGAGGGCCGCCCTCCTGACCTCGCGCACCGGAGAGCAGAGACAGGCCAGCAGGGACGGGACCACTGGGACAAAAAACACTGGTCAGCTTCCTCGCAAGTTCATCAATTACACTACCAGTCAAACGTTTGGACACACTTACTCATAGAAATGTTTTTTCTTTATTTTTACAATTTTCCACTATTTTAGAATAATAGTAAAGTCATCAAAACTGTGAAATAACACAAAAGGAATTATGCAGTGACCAAAAAAATCAAAACTATCTTATATTTTAGATTCTTCAAAGTAGAAACCCTTTGGCATTAACAAGCAAATAAATCCCACAAATGAACTTTTAAAGGCCACAATCACTATGTGAGTGTTTAAAATGATGATTTAATCATTGTGGTTCAACATTCTCCACCTCTAAAGTCTAAATGGAAACTACTTGTTGGGGGTGCATTTCAATTTAATTAAAATGTAAGTTTTGAAAATAAATTCATACACAGGCATCAACTTCTCTATTTGTCTAAGAACATTTCGAGCATTTAAGCATCAAGCCTTTATATCAAAATGTCATGAGAAGATCATAACAAAAATGAGTCCAAACGTGTGACTGGTACTGTATTACGAATAAACGGGTGAACCAATCGTTACTCATTGTGACGATGTGGTTGATGATGTGGTTGATGATGATGAGCTGTCCTCACCCGCTGACGTGGCGGCTGCCAGGGCTGCCAGCGTGGCGGCGGGCTGGGCGCCGAGCAGGGCTTTGCCTACGTAGAGCGCCTGGGTCTGCAGGACGGCGTCCACCTTCACGTCCAGCTGGTCTCCCCGGTTGCCGCCGTAGCCCCACAGCACGCACAGGAACCTGAAGAGCGCCGACGGCTCCGTGAGGTGGACCTGGGGCGGCAGGAGAGAGAGGACCAGCGGCGACGTCAACCAGGGGCAGCGGGGGGCGATTATCGTGTTTCAAGTTCAAGTTCAAGAGTTTTATTTGTCACATACACATACATGCAGTGAAATGAAAAGTGGCAATGCTCACGGGAATGTGCAAAGGGCATTATACAATCGTAATATACATTATAATCAAAATCGCGATTTAATGATGTCATCGTGGCAAATTTTCAAAATCGTTCATTTCGATTGTTATTTAGGCGACAAGAACGAGGAACGTCTAGAAGCGCCAGTTAGCAAAGCAACCAGTGTGTGTGTGTGTGTGTGTGTGTGTGTGTGTGTGTGTGTGTGTGTGTGTGTGTGTGTGTGCGCTCATCAGACGTAACATCACTTTCCCATGAATGAATGGGCCAAATACTTTCCCCAATACTGCGTTCATGAACTGTCCCCTTAAAAAATACTACGTGGTATTCAGTCACGTCCCTCCGTGTTCAGACCGGTTTGGACCGGTCGTTTTTGGTGAGCCGCGAGCGAACGTGTCAAGCCAGGCAGGAAGTCAGACATAATAAAATTAATAAAAAATAAAATAATCGTTCATTAATCGTCATCAAGGTAAAAGTTTGGAATAATCGCGATGTTGATTTTTAGTCATATCGCCCCCCCATGTTGTATTACTGTGGAAGGGAATGTCTTCTAAAGGAGATTACCAGCAGCCACCACTGGAAACCACCGGTCAGTCTGCCGGACAACCGACCATCATTTGGACGATCGTCCCTTTTGTAATAAGTCTGCCTGGCTCATAACATAGTGAAGTAGGATTTACTAGCCAACGCTTTCCTGTCATTAAAAACATGGAAAAATGAGGTTCAGTTCCTGGTGTTCAGTTGTCTAAGGAGGAAACCACGCCTAAGTCATCCCCCTTTCTGTCTCGCGAACGTTCCCGCCTCTCTCCACTGTATCTACCAATACAGGCACAAAAAAAAAGAAAAAGAAAAATGTGATGAGCGCCATCCCGACAGCAGACGCCATGCACAGGAAATGCTCGACGGTACCTGGAAGAGCAGCTTCATCAGCTCCCTGAAGCTGCTGGCCATCGCTCCCTGGCCGGCGCCGCTCATGATGACCTGGAAGAGGCGGCAGAGCAGACCCAGGTAGCAGCAGGTGTTGGTGTCCAGCTTCTCCGGGTTCCACCACTCCTCGCCTGATGGGCAAAAACAAACAAAAACAAACACACAGAGTTCGGTTACGACACACTACACAACTGGACTACCACCGTCCAGATTTTTAAGATGGGAGTCTACGGCGATCTCCATGGACGGTCTTGAGTGTGTGAGGATCAAGGTCCTACATCTCTTGCTTCCAGATGCATTTTGGGAGCATCGTTTCGACCACCGGCCATTATTTCAAACAGGTCAGATTTTTGTGACTTTATGACCCAACATGCAACTGGTGTGTGACATCCAATATCACGGTGCATGGTTTCGAAAAACTCACTCGCTAATAACAAAACGGTGAATAAACAAAAACAATCAAATCAGTAGAATACAGTCTAAATGAAGACGATGTTTTAAAGCCCCAGAAAACTTGAAATAGTAAAAATGAATATATGATATCATATCAAAGTTTAGTGTTTAGTTTAGTTTAATATTAGTTTAACGTTTATTTCATTTTTGTGGATGCTTAATTAGACACTAAACTTTGATATCATATATTCATTTTTACTATTTCAAGTCAAGTTTCCTGGAGCTTTAAATCTCTTTTTTGTATATTTTGTCAACCACCTGTTCAGTATTTTCTAGAGCTTAAATATGAAGTATGAACACGTTTCCTGAGTAAACAGAGGTTGAAACCAGACTGTGTTGAGTCTCACAAACCTTTGAAGGAGGCGTCGTGGCACTTGAGAGAGGAGATGAAACCTCTCAGCAGTGACAGCAGAACCAGGCGGGGCTCTCCGCCCGGCCCCGCCCCCGCCCCGCCCACGTAGAGGGCCAGCGCCTCGGGGAAGGAGGCGGCGAGGCGATGGAGACCCGCGGCATCCTGTCAAGACAAAAAACCAAATAGGTCGATGCTTTGTTGGGAGGGAAACCCGAAGAGAGAGAACTACTTCAGCTGGAGACACCGTCAGCAATTTTACGACAACAAGTCCGATATTTTATTGGCAACTTAAGCAACTCTTTAAGCAACTGGCTCCCTCTCTAGTCTCTTGATGTCTGTGTGGTGTATGTGATGTATGTGATGTATGTGATGTATGTGATGCTTTGTCTTTCAAACCGTGTCTCCAAACCAAAACAGACTGAACTGCCTGAATTCTTTGAACGGTAACCGAGCTGGACGTGTTTTCCTAACCTGAGCGTCGTCATCCCTGGCGATCTCCAGCAGGGGGGGCTCCAGCACCGCGTAGACCCTCTGGGCGGTGAGGAGGTGCTGGGTCTGGCTCAGCTCCCCCAGGCCCTGCAGCAGAGTCTGGGTCAGCACCAGGAAGGACGCCCGTTCTCTCAGACCGGAGTCCCACTGCTGCACCACCAGCAGGGCCAGCTTCTCCAACTGAGGGGGGGAGGAGGAGGTGAGGAGGAGGTGAGGAGGAGGTGAAGGTCTTGGAGGAGGAGGCACTTTTTCATTTCTGAGCTGCATTCACATCATATGGGGATAACTACCGAGACAAGGTGATGGGTAGGAGTAGGGATGGGCCATAAAGACTGAATATCATTGAGATACGACATTAAAGCCCCAGGAAACTTGTCTTGAAATAGTAAAAATGAATATGTGATATCAAAGTTTAATGTCTAATTAAACATCCACAAAAATCTGAGTGAAAATAAACGTTCAGAAATATTAGAAAACCTCGTTCAAAAACATCATTCAGCTGTTCAGACCATTTCTCAGGACTGTGTAGGCGTCAGATCAGGATTTGATTGACATCCTGACGATGGATAGCTCCGCCCATGTCAAACTGTCAAGCTGTTGTACCTGTTGGGGGCGGGACAACAGACGTGCATTGTTTGATGATTGGATGAATGAATTATCTGCCACGCCCTCTTCAAACCCACTGTTCTGAACCCCCCACTCATCTGAACCAGCTTTTCTAATATTTATGAACTGTTTATTTTCACTCAGATTTTTGTGGACACTAAACTTTGATATCATATATTCATTTGTACTATTTCAAGACAAGTTTCCTGAGCATGGCCGCCCTGAAACAAGACGGAGATGGAGCGAACCCGACGAGCATGACAGCATCTGTACAAGCTCAGACTGAGAGGATCTCTGGCCTCACCGCTACAGATGTTCAACTGATCGGCAAAACGTCACGCAAGAGATTGTTTTCGTCCATAATCTGCTGTGACCTAAAGAAACAGGCCGCACGCCGAGTCGGACGACACCAGGAAAGAGTGGACATCAGATTAGGAGCGTTCACGCGTTCAAACGCCATCAAGACGTTTTCTGCAGGCTTCGGTTGGCCGGGCGAGGCGAGTAGAAACCAAGGAGGAAACTCACGGCGTCCCGTTTGGAGAAGTGCTCCAGGTTGGCCAGGTTCTTGGTCAGGGTGGAGATGAGACGCCGGTTGGCCGAGCTGACGAAGTCGGGCTCAGAGCATCTCCGCATCACTTCCTCCAGCTCTGTGGGGGCGGGACCAGTCTGACGTTAAAGCATGTACAGAGACAGAACATTCCCCCTTCAAAGTGTTATTATGCTCCCAGTGTAAATCTCCATCGTCTAATAATGAAGTTTATTCTACTGCTCATCGGCTGTCAGTCAGTCTGGATTATCAGCTAAATGTCAAATGGCTGTTAAGTAAGAACAAACATCCTGAGTTTTTTAAAACGGGATATAGGCAAGTTTCACCAAGTTACATTCAGGCACATTTCTGACAAGCCAAGGCTCTGGAGAGGTTTTGCCCATTACCTTGACCCCAGCCCATTACCTTGACCCCAGCCCATTACCTTGACCCCAGCCCGTTACCTTGACCCCAGCCCGTTACCTTGACCCCAGCCCGTTACCTTGACCCCAGCCCGTTACCTTGACCCCAGCCCGTTACCTTGACCCCAGCCCGTTACCTTGACCCCAGCCCATTACCTTGACCCCAGCCCATTACCTTGACCCCAGCCCATTACCTTGACCCCAGCCCGTTACCTTGACCCCAGCCCGTTACCTTGACCCCAGCCCATTACCTTGACCCCAGCCCGTTACCTTGACCCCAGCCCGTTACCTTGACCCCAGCCCGTTACCTTGACCCCAGCCCGTTACCTTGACCCCAGCCCATTACCTTGACCCCAGCCCGTTACCTTGACCCCAGCCCATTACCTTGACCCCAGCCCATTACCTTGACCCCAGCCCGTTACCTTGACCCCAGCCCATTACCTTGACCCCAGCCCGGTGTGAGAGGGTGCTGCGCCAGGGTGGCTGAGCGCGCCACACAGGAGGCCAGCTGGAGCTGGGCGGAGTCGGGCCGGGCCGAGGTGACCACCAGGAGGGGCAGCAGGCTCCAGCCCACCCTCTGCCCAAGCTCCGCCCCCCCCTTCGCCAGCCGGGGGTCAGCCAGCACCCGCACCGCCTCCTTCAGCACCGGGAGCCTGGAGGAGGTGAAAACATTAAAGATGAAGATCAAGAAGAACATTTATGAGAGTTTAAGAAATGCTTTACATGGATGGATAAAAATGTGAGCGTTGTTTAGTGGATCTCCAGTCCAGATGTTCTGTGATGTTTCAGGTATAAACACTGTCTGGTTTTAAATCTCGCCTCAAAACACATTTGTACTCCTTGGCTTTTAACTCAGTATGAGTTTTGCATTTTGCATTTTTCCTTTTCTTTGTTTGTTTGGTCTTGTTGCTTTTATATTACTGTTATTCTGTCTCTTAAACTGGTCTTTGTGTTTTATTGTGTTTTTAAGTTTGATTGATTGTACAGCACTTTGGTCAACTGTGTTGTTTTAAATGTGCTTTATAAATAAAGTTGGATTGTATTGGATAAACTGCTGCATGAACGACTACAAACAAGGAAGTGGTCCCCGGTGTAAAACGCATCACAACATCCGTCCCGCGACAGCCAGACCCCGGACCGGTTTCATCCACATCAGGGTACCCCAGGATCCTCCAAGGTACATTTAAGACTTTTTCATTCCACTTAGAATGAAATGTAACGTCAACTTCACGGCCATACGGGCAAAAGTATGGAGGATATAATGGAAAATCAGTTTGGATTTTAAGCCCTAGAAAATAATTATTTACCAAGTATTGAATTTAATAAAACACACGATCAGTGACAAAAACGCGTCGCCGAGTAAATTGTAACGTACACAAAACATTTTACACATTTGACAGTTATTTATGACGTCACGGTATTTATTAGATCCTACGAAAGGACGAATGGACAAAAGGACGAATGTACGACCTTTGTTAACGAAATTCAATACTTTTACGGCCTTATTTTGAGAATATTAAATTCAATGCTTTTTTAATACTTTTTTTTGTGTATTTGAATCCTCGGCAATTTTATCAAATCTTATATGGAGCCTGAATGTTGATCACCCGGTCATGTATGTTTAAATTTTGTCAAATAAATCTATCCATCTCTCTCTGCACATGGACGAGACGAGAGGAGAACATTCCTCATCTTGCCTTCTCAACGATGAAGAAGCAGCTAGCGTGATGTCATCATCTGTTACAGGTGAAGATGTGGTGCGTTCGCTCACCACTGCTCAGCCAATGAAAGGTCGGTTCTCTGCAGCAGCGACAGTAAACTGGAGACGGTGTCTTCGGGATCCAGATGATCAATGTAGACCTAACAACAACAACGTCAACGTCAACAACAACGTCAACTGGGCAGAAATTCAATGTTTCAATATCTGAAACGTACAAATCAAAATTGTCTAAACTAAAATTCTGATATACGATGAAACACTAACTGTATTCCTGCACATACAGGAATGAGAACAGACAGAAATACTGAGTTATGTTATGAAGCTACGTTATTATCAATTAACTTATTGATCCAGGAACGTTGACGGGTTAGCACTGCATGAGTATGACCCTGATTCTGTTGCCAGATATTGTGATCAATCGAGTCTTGATGATTTGAGATCTTCACCATTACCTGCAATTAAATGTTTCAATTCTGGTGACATTCCAATATTCAATGACTATTCATATTATTGGAAACGGATAACATTTGATCACACATGACTCATACTGCAGGCCTGCTTCCCACAGTACAACCACCATCTTCTACTGGTGGCTCGTCATCATCAACCATCTGTAAGCCAACTGACCTCCAGGGCTTTGAGCGCGGCAGCCACGACCTCCGGTACGTCGTCCTTGGTCCGGTCCAGGATGGCCTCCTTCAGGAAGACCTCGTCCACATTGTCCTGCTGAGACAAAGATGCTCAAGACCTTCTGCACACTGATGGTCTCCTCTGGTCTGAACCGGAGAGAATCTGGTTGGTTCAGGTTCTCACTGACCAATCACAAGCCAGCCAGAAGTCCCATGACTCCCCAGCAGCTGGTTGGTTGGTTGAGTTTTGGTAACCTGTCATCCCACCAGGTTAGAGAGTCCAGACCAACCTGGTTCCAGTCTGGAACTTGATCTACCATGATGGACTTGTCTGCTCTTCTCTGGTGTTCATACCAGTTAAGAACACATGAAGAAACATCTGGACATGACTGACCAAGTCTCCTTCTACCCATAATGCCTTGTGTTCTGGGGTGGTTTCCTGTAGCTGGTTGGATTACATTCTCTCTCCTAACGAACCACCACAGTTCCCTTCTACCCATAATGCCTTGTGTTCTCTTGTTAGAGGAGACGTTTTCAGACCTGACTGCATGTTGTTGCTGGACTGAACACAGACATAGTCGCTAACAGAAATGTGACTCAGCAAAAGAGAGGGTTGGTGACGTACTCGCCCAGCGGTGATGATGCCCATCAGGTGCTCCACAGCCAGACTCCTGACGGAGGGCAGGGGGTGTTTCAGACTGAGAAGCAGCGAGGTGTCCGAGTCGCCCAGGATCTGTGGGAGGAAACGCAACGAGGGTCAGTGGATGCCAGACAGTCGCTGATGCATCAGCTAACGGGATCCTAATGAAGATGAACAAATATACTGCTGGATCCAAAGAAACGTGTCTGGAGGTTTGTGGTGGTGTTGAAGGAGTCGGTGAAATCAGACTTCATACACACACACACACACACACACCTGGTATTTTCCACTGCTCATGGACAGAGAGAGGAACTGGTGGAAGAGTTGTTTCTGCTCTGGCGTGGTGATGTCACCGATACGAGCTGCTATAACGGCGTCCAGCGGCTCCGCAGTACCTGTCCAGGTGAACCAGAGGAACCAGAGGAAGACAGTCAGTCAGTCCTGTAACACTCGGCAGCAACGCTCAATGTGTTTCATTACATTTCACCCATCTAGCCGACGCCCTTATCCGGGGTAACTTGTAAACATTTCCATGCTTCAAAGTAAAAGTTCCTGTAATAGCCAGTTGATTCACTTAGACGTGCATGTTGGTCGAGAGCTTGTTGAAGAACCAAAACACCAGACGACTAGACGGACCCGGAAATACAGCGTACATCACCAGTAGATGTTTCTGGGGGGGATTTTTTCCTTCAAATCCCGAGATCACAAACGATACAAAACCACTCTGGACGAGAGCATCGTGCCCCAAACATTAAAACGTCAGACTTACTTGGACTCGAACAGTCGCACCAGAGGCAACAGGCGCTGGTTGAGGGTGAGGAGCTCAGCAGAAGGCCGGCTCTGACTCAGGTACTCGTCCAGCAGGAGACTAGAGGTGAAACACAGCAAGTCCACCAGTGTTTAGTCAAGCAAAGAAAAAAAAAAAAGGTTTCAATATTGTACCAGCCAACCGGTTCAGTATCTAATTCACTGAAGGCTTTTTCAGGCGCGTGGCTACGGGTCTAGAAGACGCATTTACCGAGCCACCGTGTTATCCAGGCCTCTGGTCAGTGGAACCGCCTGCAGGATGGACTCCAACACACTGGTGTGACTGGGAGCCAGAGACTCCGCCTCCTCCGGCTCCTCTGGCTCCGCCTCCACCTCACCTGGGGCACAAAACAGGGAAGTGAATTTAATCGGTGAATCAATGTAACACTCAGCTCACAGAGCAGATCAACACTTTGCTTCACCAACTACGAGCCTTTTCTACCCGTTTCTGTCATTCGCTGCGTTTCCATCAGCAGGGTGGATACGAACGTAGCGACAAACACGTGAGGAAAATGTAAAAAGCCTTTAGGCGATGTTATTATTTATTTGACAAATACTTTTTCACTGCTATTTATTGAACGTTTTAAAATCAACAAAACATGTATCCACCTCAGGCGAGCATAAAAACCTTCAATATTTTCCACATTTTTCAAGTGCTGAAAAGGAAATGATGTAAAAAAAACAAAAAAAACAACAAAAACTCAATCTGACTTTTCGTCAATATCACATCCCATTTCTTACCGTCGGTGCTGAGCGCGGCGTGGACCAGGTGAGGCAGCAGGTAGCGCAGCAGAGGGCTGACGTCATGAACCGGCGCCATGGCCTGCAGCGTCGCAGCCAGAGAGGACATGCAGCACAGCTGGCTGAAGGCCCTGAGGACGAACACACCAGTCGTGTCATGTCAGGGTGCCGCAATCGATCGGCCAGCGATCGGAAATGGCCGATATTCAGTATAAATATGAGATCGGGGAATTCCGATAATGCTTTACAGTCGCCGATTGCGAAAACTGATCGATGACGCAAAAAATGTGAGCCTGTTCTCATCAGATTCGGTGTCATTGTGGCTAACTAACCTAAAACATGAACTTTTACAAAGTGTGTGAGACAGATGCAACAGTTGCCATCTGCAGTGTGCCAGGAAAAAATACCTGGTGGGGGAAGCGAGGTGAAAAGTTTCAACACAACAAATTTAATAAGGCACTTGAAGTCGCATCACCCAGCAGAGCATGGCGAGTTTGTTCAGCCGCGGAGAGTGAACAGAAAAAAGGCAGAGCAAACACCAAAACGGCCACTAAGAAAAAATGAATAAATAAATAAACGATTGGTATCACAGTGTATCGGATCGGCCGATATGAGCCATAGACAATCGGTGATCGGCAGCAAAAAACGTTATCGGGGCATCCCTAGTCGTGTCCTGTCAGGGTGCCATCACGCCCACTTCGGTAACAAACGCGTGGAAAACGTCACTTGGTTGCATTTGGTTCGTTGAAACTTTCTCTTCAATAATGTTTGGGGTGTTTTGGGGGGGGGGGGGGGCGTGGCCAAACTGGACAAACACGCCACTTCCTGCCTCAAGGTGAGAAGTTGCATGCTGTGGCTTTACTGACTGACAGGCTGGACCCGTCCTCTCCACCTGTGCACACCTACCTGGACCCGTCCTCCACCCGTGCACATCTACCTGGGCCCGTCCTCCACCCGTGCACACCTACCTGGACCCGTCCTCCACCCGTGCACACCTACCTGGGCCCGTCCTCCACCCGTGCACACCTACCTGGGCCCGTCCTCCACCCGTGCACACCTACCTGGACCCGTCCTCCACCCGTGCACACCTACCTGGACCCGTCCTCTCCACCCGTGCACACCTACCTGGACCCGTCCTCTCCACCCGTGCACACCTACCTGGGCCCGTCCTCCACCCGTGCACATCTACCTGGGCCCGTCCTCCACCCGTGCACACCTACCTGGGCCCGTCCTCCACCCGTGCACATCTACCTGGGCCCGTCCTCCACCCGTGCACATCTACCTGGACCCGTCCTCCACCCGTGCACACCTACCTGGGCCCCACGGCGCCATCCTTCTGGTTCTGCAGCAGCACGATGAGGCAGCCCAGCCCCTCCTGAGCCAGGACGGGCTCCCTGACCGTCGACTTGCTGACGTGCAGGGCGAGGGCGTCGACCAGACCGGCCTCCATCACCACCTTCACGGCCAGCTGGCAGACGATCATGTAGGTGGCCGCCTTGTAGTCGGCCAGGGACGACGTCAGCCCCTGGTCAGAAACAGACCCATCGTTGTGTTCGCTCAGTTACTGTTGAATAGATTCAGATCTAGACAGAAGTCTTTCAATCATGAATTACATGAGCACATTTATTAGTACCCAGAATACAATACAATACAGAGCTCAGGAGAGATACACACACATGGGTATGGGATGGGATCTCCACCAGAGAGCTGTCTGAACAGTGATTATAAAGGGAAAGACAGGAGGGGGGGTAGTGTCATCATGAAACATCTACAAGGTTACTTACAACCTAGGCCTAAATAATATGTATGGTATGAGAAGGTTTCTTGACTCTCTCATGGGGTCGGTATTCAGTATGGGCTCTTAGGATTACCTCATACTTGCACTAGAGATGGGTAAGACATAAGACAAGACATAGGGACATAAATTCCACCAGTTACCCTCTGGACGTAAGGCAGCAGCTTGGATATGATGGTGTCCGACACTTTCTCCACAGCGTCCAGAGCTGGAACGATGGTGGAGGCGTAGAAGGAGAAGATCACCCTCAGTTGGGCGCAACTTCCCGAGCAGCCCGAATAAGCCTGCGTGGAAAAAGACGGGATGAAGAAGCGCAGACTTGGATGGATCTGCTGGCTCAATCCGGAGAGAATGAAACGCTTTCTTTTCCGACACTCGGTGAATAAATGAATAAATGAGGAGGTAGTGTGACGGACAACACGGTTACCTGGACCGACTTGGTCACCATGGTGCAGATGAAGTCCAGGAAGCTCAGGTCCTTGTAGCAGTGGGTGATGAGCGTCCCTCTGGCCAAAGGAACTCCTGGTTTCTGAACAAACCCGTTTAACACAACGTCAATCCCTCCAGCTGTAGGTACTGTTTAGATAGTTACTCTGAACCCCGAGCTCAACACGCACCGACTGATCAGCCATCGATCGTAATCAGCTGATGAACGCGTTCCAATAGATCAGCGTTTCAACTGTCAACTAAAACAAAAAAAGCTTCAATAGCTGATCAGGAAAGCGTCAGTCAGCAGATCGTCCGTAGCGTCGAGGTGTCGTCACCTGGCATCAACAGTGCGTTTAACCCCGCCCCCTCCTCCACCCGGCCCACAGCAGGCTCGAGCATGCTGGGAAATTCACACCAACCTGCAAGCAGTGCAGCCAGTTCCAGCGGTCCGTGGGGTCTCGGAGCTGCAGGAGCTGGATCACCCTGACGAACACCTTGGTCTCGTGGTAGGGCAGAGTGCAGGCCAGCAGGCTGTCCACGTTGTACAGCTGGATGTGGAACCTACGACACACACACACACACACACACACACACACACACACACACACACACACACACACACACACACACACACACACACACACACACACACACACACACACACACACACACACACACACACACACACACACACACACACACACACAGATATTTATATGGTCTTTGATTAAACATCAGCCAGTCAATGTTGTCCACCTCTGAAATGATGGATGTGATTAAGTTTGATTGATTACAAATTGTAGAATTGATCAATACTACACTGAATTGATTCTTATGCAGCATTTTAATCAGTATTCACAAATATTATTATTATTATCATCATTCTTATATTATTATTATTAATATATATTTATTTTGTATTTGTAACTTTTTGAATTTTTTGCATGAAAATGGAAAACAAAACAAACTATACATTGCCTATAAAAGATAAAGATTTGGTAGATGAGGATATAAAGATTGGTATTTTTTTTAAATAATATAATATCTTTATATTTCCAAAATGTAAAGATATCGAATATCGGTACAAAATATCAATGTCTTCAACCCCAGAGATATTTCAACACTAAAACACCTTTGTGATCAACCAGGTTTAGTATTGAGGCGAACCTGTGCACCAGCCACTCCATGCACTTCTGAGCCGGCTTGAGGAGGAAGTACGGGGAGAGGCGAGTGAGGAAGAGTGAGATGCCGGCGTCCAGCTTCTCGTTGACCTCCTTGGACTGGACGCTCCTCTCTAAGGTCAGCGAGGCCTTACTGAAAAGAGTGTCCTGAAACTCCAAGAACGCCGGTTCAATTCCCAGCAGCTCCTCCAGCCCCGTGCAACCTGGAGGAAGAGGAGGGGTTGGAGTTTCAGTTATTCAGACAAAAGTTCAACCTCAGTGGGCGGAGCTAAAGAGTGACGTTAGACTGAAGCCCAGTGAAGTCGGACAGGACTCACCGAGGGCGTAGAAGGTGCTCCTGTCCATGGACGCAGCATCTTTGGGGTTGAAGAGCAGCGAGGCGACCTCTTTACGCGTCAGCAGGTTGGGGTCATTCTGAGGCAGGGCGAGCCTCTTCAGCTGGTGGGCGAGGGATGTCATGATGGCTGACTCTGGATCTGTTGGGAGACAAAACGCTGCAGATTCAGATGCAGGCTCTCTGGCTGAGGAAGCTGTTAGCTGGTAACTGTTGAACGTTATCCTGACACAAAGCTAATACCTGATACGACCTGACTTAAGACCTCTTCTGAATTGTTAGGATCCAAACTTCGGCATACTTATAATCCACCAAGCAACCAATGAAAGCTGTCAGCTAGGATGGAGAGAAGGCTACGCCAAAGTGCATTGAAACATGTCTCAATATAATGTAGCGTTAGCTTGTCAGCAGACACACACCTGCTACCACACTATTTAACACATTTTAAGAGGCGTTGGGGTCTACTAGTAACTTCGGCATGAACACGTTTTATCAAGTGGCACGTTATTTCAATACAATCTCAACTTCTAATGGATCGCATGTTATTCCCACAGTCCCCTTCCACAAACTAACGTTACACCGCGGTGGGACGTAGCGAGCCAGTGTAATTGAAAACCCATCCAGCTTGGTGGATTATATGTACGCCGAATTGAAGCGTAACTCCTACAGATTTAGAAAAGGTATTACATCATGCTCTATGAGGCATGTTATGTTTAAGATAGGCATGTCAATATTACACTGACAGATTTCTGAATGGAAAAAGGCGGGACCTTCTCTCAACACAAGAACCTAAACGTATCGGGGCTTTAGAACAACGAGCCGGTCTCATTTAAAATGAAGGAACAATCATCAGCATTACTGTTCTGTTCAGAAAGAACATGAACTCGTCGCAGTAACGGTATGTACTATCAATAAGTAGATAGTTTCCAGGTTATGTGGATAGTTAGTAGTTATACTAAGACTAAGTTACCGAAACAGAACACTGACGAGAGCTAAGTTAGCTAAATCACACTCAGACGTCGCTGATCAAATCAATCTGTCAATATCAATATCAATATCAATACTCTCTGAATACTTCAATGAGCACGTTGGAAAAACATTAAGGAAGATTACGGGAAACTAGATGGGCCGTACCTGTTTTCAATGCATCTACTTCCAACACATGGGTGCACGTTGTTGCTGGCAGCAGTGACCTCCTGAGGATGATTCTACTTCCGGTTCACGTACCGTTTCTTACTTTTTGAGTTCTCTTGCTCATAACTTGTTTGAATACGCCGCCACTGTTGCATTAATATAATCTCGTCAGTATGTTCCTGTAAATATAAACCTAATGACCAAAAACAAAAACAAAGAATTACATACACAATTCACTTGCAGCGAGAGGCTTCACTCCTTCACTCCTCCCGTAAATCCCGTTCGGCAGAGAAGTCGGCTTCTTCTTCAGCAGGGAGTTGGTGGAGATAGAGAGAGAAACCCACATTCAACCAATGTTTTTATGCGATAGTCTTATTTGATTTAGTCAAACTGCGTAATGCATAAGGTTGTTTAAGTCACTGCGTTGTGGGACCTTGACAGGTCTTTAAATTCAAATAAATGTATATCAGAGAGACAAGCCGCCGGCGTGACAAGCCTGTCTCTGAGTGTGTTTACATCCATTAATACTCCAATATTATTCTGGATTATTCCATGTTAGTTGGCACGTGTAGAAGTCATTTCCCTTTTATAACAGCCAAGATGAGGTACATCCTGATTTTAGAAACCTGAATACGACCTTTCTAGGATATCCTGATATTAACTGAGTCATGGAAACATCTCATCCTTTTCATTGTTATTTTTCTGTGACAATATTCACATTTTGTTGATTCAGGATATGAACATGATTATAATACCATACCAGCCCTTTCCTTGTCAATCCAGAAGGGGGCGCAACTGATGTTTTATAATGACTGTTCCTGAAACTGACCTTACCTGAGTTTACAATAGGTACAATAGTATCTACAACATAGTACATTTACCATACTACTCATGTAGTGACAGAAAATAGATTTTCAATGCAGAAAATATTCAAAATAAAAACATAAATATGTACATATCAATACAATGTAAAATATGACATATTAAATATAATAGAATGTAGTATATGTGGTACAGTGAGTCTGAGAGTACATGTATTTTTGACCAGCAGGGGGCAGTATCTCTGTATCGCTAAATTTGTTTCAGCTTTTGATCTAAGAACTAACAGTCAGTGACAACTAAAGTTTACACACATTTTAAGGCTGTAAAATGTTCCTGGAGTCAAATCGACTTGTATTTGAGTGAGGAGAGGTTAGGAAAGTTAAACAGGTTCAGAATACAATAGAGTTGAAAAGGGTTTCATTTGAACTTTATGTGAACCATCAAAAAATGACCAACCTGGTACCATCCTTGTGAATCCAGCCTTATGAGCCACACTGGTTGTGTTTAATGAAGTTCTGCCCTCTAGTGGCTACAGGCGAAACTACACATGACATATCTACTGGCAGAGTAAACAGGGGTCAGCACTTGTAACACAACAGAACAATATGTCGGCTCATTGTAGAATTATGTAATGATGTAATTGTAGAGTAACAGTAATTACATATTTAAGACAAATATAGGTTTGAAAATATTCTTGTTTTTAAAAGAATATAATGTTAAAAAATTCTCCATTTAATCTGAGGCTCCCTAAAGTGAAAGACTACTCTTCAGTTAAAATGCAATCCTCTGACATGATTGATCAGGTGACAGACTCAATAAGGAGCTGTCTTTACTTTGTTTACCATCTAAATGGTTTGGTCCATCAGCCTGCTGGTTTCATGTTGGTCTGCTGCCTATTGGAGCACTTTGACAGAAACGTTGAGTCTGCTCTTTCTTTAATGGGACTTGGTTTGTATGTTGGTTTCCTACATTGTTGGATGTTGTTTGTCATGATGCTGCTTTCTTGACCAGATCTCCCCTGAAAAACAGATTCTTCATCTCTTTGGGAATCAACTGGTTAAATAAAGTTTCAATTAAAACATGAAAACACATTTGTCTTCCTTCAACCAACTTCAGTGATGTAAATCAATCATGTCAGAGTAAATGTTCCTTAATGAGGTGAAGTGACAAGTTATAAAACAACAATGTATTGGTTTATTTAAAGACAATAATAATTACATGTTAAAGTCAACAGATTCTATTTAGCACAAGATGCACAGAATGGATCTACTGGATCAGACATATGCACTCATTGTACACTCAACACAACTGATACTACCAATAGATATTATATTATATACTCCTTAGATATAAAATACCATCATCCCCTTCCGTGTGGATACTCGGTGATCTGGATATACTCAACACATGTTCAACACTAATCTCAACACCTCTACTTGTGGCCCTGACTATCGCCAAGAAAACAATACTACTAAACTGGAAACATAGAAAACAGCTCAACATCTCAACGGTTGGATCTGCTAACACAACAGATATCAATGGAACAAAACTCAGCTGTACAAAAAAAACTACTTGATCAGATCAATAAAACATACTCAACAGTTCTTCCATCTATTCTGTTGGCGGTGAGCTCAAGACTCAACACCTTAATAAATGTTCATGTAGAACTGCAGAAACATTCAAACCACAAGAATAGAAACACTTGTAGAACCAGACCCAGATTGTAAAACTGACCCGAAACACATCCAGACCCAAAACAGATATTGGCCCCGCCCCTTTTTTCTCTCCCTCTTTAAAAAAACAAAGAGGGAATTTAGTTTTTCTTCATGTATTTATTGTATTAATATTGTTATTATGTTCTCTCTTCTCTGTCTGACAAACGACCCCCTGATATTTGTCTTTGCCCTTTTTCTGTTGAGTCTAGTAAGTCAATATTATTTGGTGTTCCTTTAGTATCTGTTAGTATATATATATATATATATATGTATATATGTATATATGTTAGTCCATATCGTCCCTGGATGCACTAATTGGTCAATTAAAAAAAGACACAAAAAATGTTCTTGTACATGTGATGTTAAAACCCTGTTCAGTTCCCCTACACACAGAATACACTATTTACAGTGAGATGAGGAGTAAACCTGTATGGAGCTACAAACAGTAATATTGTCACTTTAGGGTGTGTGTGTGTGTGTGTGTGTGTGTGTGTGTGTGTGCGTGTGCGTGTGCGTGTGCGTGTGTATTCCTGTACAGATAAACTCATCATCATCATCATCATCATCATTTCAGCAGTGTGAGTGTTTCTCTACACAGGAGGAGACTCTCCCTCCTCTATCTGACACAGAGACACTGAGGAACCAAACCAGAACCCAAACCCAGGGTAGAGGGGTTCAGTGAATGTGGAGGTGAAGGTGTGGAGGTGGATCAGAGAGTCAGAGGAGACTCTGTAGAAGGACAGAGTACCAGCAGACCAGTCCAGATACACTCCTACTCTGTTAGAGGAGGAGGAGGAGGAAGAGGAGGAGGAGGAGGAGGAGGAGGAGGAGGAGGAAGAGGAGGAGATACGTATGACTGTTTCTCTGTCATTGTGAGAGGCATAGTATCTATCACCATAGTATCTATCATCATAGCAGTTCAGACTCCAGGACTTTTCATTCCCTCCAATCCAACAGTCTTCACCTCTTCCTCTCCTCCTGATTCCTCTGTATGTCACTCCTATACTAACCCTTCCTTTCCACTCCACCTCCCAGTAACATCTCCCAGTCAGACCATTTCTACACAACACCTGGTTCCAGTGGTCAAATCTCTCTGGGTGATCAGGATATTGCTGCTCCTCTTCCACCTCTGTCACCTTCCTGTTGTCCTCAGACAGAAAGAGGTTTCTGTGTGTTGTGTTTGGGTCCAGTGTGAGTTCACAGACATCTGATGGGAGAACAAGACACAATACAGCATCAGTTTCTGATCTGAGATCTGTTCTGTTCATTATTAGTTGATGTATTGATAGTTTGACTTCATAACACTTTCATGATGACTCATATCAGCCATCATCTTCATTCTCAGTAGGAATGAATGAATGGATGTTATATTCTGCTGTGTTGATGGGCTTTCCATCCAATAGTTGAATGTTCAAGAATCAAACTAAATCCACACTTACACTTCCTCGGTCCTGATTTCAACCTCAACGCTCCACCATGGTCGACTCTGGGGGGAGAAACCAAGTCAGACCAGCATATTCTCTTTGATGATGAAACATGGACATTTAATAACCTTCCCTATGAAGGATTTTCCAACAACATCACTGATATCCACCATGAAACAATAAGACACAGCTTCACAGTCTGACTGAGAACATGGCTGCCAACTCCACCCCTCTAGAAGACGTTGGGTCTGTTTGATTTCAGGTACTATCCACCCTCAACGTCCTATTTGTGCTGTCAAATGTGTTTGTATTGTGTTTCATGTGTGTAGTATAGTGATGTTAGAAATACCTGAATGTTTACTACATTGGCAAGAACTTGATAACCGACATCACTCAACTCACCAAGACGCCCCAACATGCATTACTGCTACGTAACCTCCTTCTAAGTTGATGGTAGGCATTAGATAACAGGGGTAACGTTGGGCTGAGTCTGAGGAGAGGTGGTGGCATAGAAGGGGGTGGTGCCATGACAACACTGTTGAGCCTTCTTGAGGTGTTGTGGGCCTAACTCAACGTAGTGCTACTGCCTAGAGTAGGTAGTTAGTGAACGGTGTCATCTGACCAATGACACTGTAGGTTTATGACGGTGTAGCCCGATGTCTGCTATGATGTTCATTTGGTGGTTCTTGTATCGTTCTCATAACATCTGAATCTGCTTCTGTGAGTGTTCTCCCTGGAGAACGGCACGAGGGGTAGAACATCATCTGAGTACTGATGTTTTATGTGGCGGGTTCTTGTGCAACACTTTTCAGATTTGTTCTGTTCTTTTAATCGAGCGCCAGCCAGGGGTTAACCTGACAAGTCATTTGTGTCACACAGTCACCCACACAAGGATGTATGCAATACCCCAGTGTCACACATACAACCTGAGACAATGACACATAAACGTTCGGGGAAATACCTGAACAAAGTACCACAGAAACCAATTTTGTTTTTGGATCAAAGAAAATATATTTTAAACAAAGCAGGGCATGGTTCAAAAATAACCAAAATAATCAACAAGAGCTCGCTTGGAGTTTGCACAAAAAGTGAAAAACAAACAGGTTCAACTCAACTCCTCTTAGTCTCTAAAAGAAATAGTTCCTCACGGTGCGACGAACAACAACCGGTGAATGGAGCCATTGAGTCAGTCAGTCAGTCAGTCCGTCAGTTTACTCGTTCACCAACAGCAGCTCCAGAACAACTCCACTGTTAAACATCTTAACCGTGCTTTAGTGGTGTCCGTAGTTTGTTCCCATCGTGGTTTGAAACTGACTGTGCGCAACTATTGCAGTTAAGCAAGATATCTGGAGGTAAGTATCGCCCGCTGATTTGAGCCAACGTCATCTAAATGCGACCTGGCGGCCAGCAGTGGCGTTCAAGGCTCCGATAGAATGTAGTTTTCCCCAGAATGGACAGATGACGGGACGTCAGATCGTCACAGTTTATAGATTATTGGTGGTTGACGTACATTTTCATGTTGTATTGTAGCGGTCGCTGGTGGTTAAGCTGAGTGCCAGTCAGAGTCACCGTCTGACAAAATACAATGTGCAAAATACAGCCAGAACAACCTCTACAAAGGAACAGGTATAAATACACACCCGACAAAGAAACACCCAACACAGCACAATTCAATATTCCCCACAGTGTATTATACAACCAACATTCAACATGCAGGGCAACAATCAGTTCAATCCACACCAGAGTCAAACGCTCCGTTTTAGCAGTCTGACAGTCTGAGTCCCTACACCAGAGTTCTTGCTCAATCGAGAGTGGTTTCTACTCTAGGAGTGAAACCTCACGTCCGTAAAGCAGCTTCGGTCCGGGAAGACCGGCGTTACCTCCTGTATGTGAGACCAGACGAAGCAGCGGGCTCCCGGGATTAGACGGCCAGGGCAAAGAGCGGAGGGTTGGTGGATAACTGGCGTGGTGGGTGAATGAAGATAACGATCCGAATCTAAGGTGGTTATAACTAGTTACAACTAGTGATGTTACTCTTGATACTAGTGATGTTACGCTTGATACTAGTGATGTTACGCTTGATACCGGGGCTTCGAAGCGCGTATCGAGAATGTAGGGCAGTTTCTCGTGTATCGGGGCGTGTATCATTTTTACGTCATTACGTCACGATGACGTTTGAAGCCTCATTCACGTACGTGCTTCAGGAATGGATTCGGGTTTGGCGGACAGTTTTGAATCATGGATATAAGGAAAGAAATTCACCCCGTAATTCGTGGGTTGTAGTAGGACAGGAGACTTTTGAGATAGTGTTGAGATAGTGTTGCGATAGTGTTGAGATAGCGGTGAGATAGTGTTGAGATAGTGTTGAGATAGCGGTGAGATAGTGTTGAGATAGCGTTGAGATAGCGGTGAGATAGTGTTGAGATAGCGGTGAGATAGCGGTGAGATGGAGGAGCCACAGAGAAAGCGTAGATTTTCCCCAGTCTGGACATACTTTGATTTAATTTCTCCCAATAAGGAATGTCTATGAATAGGTGTCATGTCATAACTAGATACAGATATCATGTCTATTATATCTACATTGAATTGCTTGGGAGGGTCCTTACTTTCCTTTTTAACAATGTATTTTATTCTTAAAGTGAAGTGCTTGTTGTGCACCAAGGAATTGATGTACAATAACAAAACTTCAGGTATGCTGAGGCATTTTGTGCACCCCTGCGTCATCAGTTCCCTGTGAACGTGTGTTCTCTAAAGCAGGGGACATTGTAACTAAAGAAAGAAACCGGCTGAGTCCTCACACGGTGGAACAACTGTTATTTCTAAATAAAAATCAATCATTTTCATCCCTCATCCTCCATCACCTATACCCAGTTACATAAGCACTTTCCCTGTCCTCAAACCAGTTACACAAGCACTTTCCCTGTCCTCAAACCAGTTACATAAGCATATTCAAAACCCCATACACCGCCCAGTTAAAAGAAGCACTGTCACTCATCAGTTGAAGGCTTCTGTAGCCACGACATGCCTTGTCCTTCTGTAGCTATATTTAAATCTTATGTTACTGATAATTACACCAATGGACTATACAACTAGTACATTTGCCCCTTTACTAATCATAGCATTATAATAATAAGCCATATAATGATATGCTGTATCATAAATAAATAAGACTCTGACAACAAGCCAGATTTGAACCCGTGAATCCCATATCTGTTGGAGGGCACTATGAGCAGTAGAGCTACACACTCCACCACCGAACAGAATGAGAAGCTGCTGCACGTGGAGTCATTTCTACGGTATTATTTGAAACGATGATTTTTGTTGACCAGTAGGTGGCCCTAGTGCGCATTTGAAGCCTCGAGAAATTAACCCATTTTCAACCCATTTGAAGTAGGCTGGACGTCCTTAAAGGCGTTGATCGCCACAGTATTACCGCCCTCTTGTGGAGTGAAGTCACCCTATATCTTGTCTGTCAGTCTCATCTCTCGTAATGTGTCCTCCTTAGCCATCAGTCTTTTCAAGCCTGTAATGGCTGACGGAGAAATGGAAAATAATAAAAAAGTGCTGATGAATGCAATGTAGACCATGACTTATATCTGATATGTTTCTATTGACTTGAAAGAAGATAAAAGTCATGGATATGTTTTAGAAGTAGAAGCTAATGTTGGTTTACATCTATGTTCAGCCTACAACATATTTTCATTCAAAGTTAGCTTAGCCCGGTCATACGCCGTACTGCTTGAGTATACTGATCTGATAGTATGAGTATGCAGTATGTGGTACGTACTAAAGAGTACATAGTATGTAGCATGTTAGTGTCCCTTTCTGAACACAACCATTGGCTCTGCCTGGCAGCAAGCCTCGCCATACCTGAGAGTGTCCAGTCTCCAGTGTGGATCCTCCAGTCCAGCAGAGAGCAGCTTCACTCCTGAGTCTCCTGGGTGATTGTAGCTCAGGTCCAGCTCTCTCAGATTGGAGGGGTTGGAGCTCAGAGCTGAGGCCAGAGAAACACAGCCTTCCTCTGAGACCAGACAGCCTGACAGCCTGGAAACACACAAGACAAGATACATGTTAGATGTTGTTGGTATACCACTCTGAGATCAGCTGCTGGCAGAAACCTGAACTGTCTCCAATACAAACAGCTGACCAATAAGCTGCTTTGAGTTTTCATTTGGTTCAGTTGGAAAGTTCTTGCATCAATTTGTGACAGAATCTTAGAAGTCCTTTCTGGTATTTTAGGTCTCGACAACAGAGGCAAATAAGGAGAGGAAAAAAAAAAAAATATCCTATGGAAAGTAAACACTGGGGTAGAAAAATAGAGCTACATGTTGGTATCACAACTAGTTGAGAATAAAGAAGAACATTCCTCCACAGGTTTGGTGTTTATTCACTGACATCAACCTGCTGTACGCAGGATTTAAATGGTCATGTGTTGCCCGGTTGAGGAACCCTGACCTAGAGTCTCCGTCTACAGTGTGGATCCCAGTCCCCAGAGAGCATTCACTCCGAATCCCGCAGGGGCGTTGTTCTCAGGTCCAGGTCTCTAGCGGAGGACTTGGAGCTGGAATGAAAAAACCCCGGCTTACAGCTTCTCTTGCCTGCAGACACCAGCCCGAAGAACAATTTTAGAATAAAAAATAAAACACTTTTTAAAAAGTCTAATGTCATTGATATATTTAATATATTAGTTACTCTGCTGAACCCACACAGATCTATTGGAGGCTTTGACCATGGCAGAGCCTAGAAGCCCTCCTCTGAAAAGGTATTTCTTAGGTTAAACAATTCCAGGTTTCTTCTGAGACAGTAAGATGAAGACCGAGCTGCCCCTGACAGGGGAGGTTTGATGGGAGAGAGTCCTGATGTCAGGGATGTTGGATTCCCCCACTAGAGATGGTCATTTAGTCATTCAGACAGGGGGAAAAAGATTGATGCTTCTCTCTGGAAGGGGTTTCCCCGATCTTCTTCTTGATGTATGGGGGCTGTTTCGATTGGTCTGTGATTCTTCCTGTCTGTAACCAGGCCTTTTAGGAGAGTCTGATTGGTCTCGACTGAAAAAGACCAGGAGGGGAAACGGAGGAACAAGTCCCGGTGTCCATTAGGACTTGTAAGGCCCTTTCCACAGTCTCTGGTGGGAAAATGGGTTTGACTGTTTTTGGGGTATTCTTGGTTATGTTTTGTTCTGCTGGTGTCTTTAAGGGGCCCTATACGTTTTATTAAAGGGAAAGGAACCCCTTTTTTTTTTGGGAACCAAAAAA